>QLPN01008283.1:0-22638 GCA_003314395.1 Albatrellus ellisii
CAGTGGGATCAGATAGTCTCCGGACATATGTCCTTGTATCTGTACATTGGTGTTTATCTATGGTCAGAACTTGGACAGAATAGGTCCCAACTCTTCCCTTTTGCTGGTGCAGACGTTGCGTCGGGCTTTGTGCCGATGACCACCATCTGACAGCAATTGTGCCACTCCAGAAATCGAAACACCAAGTCTTTCAACTGCTGTCACATGCTCGTCACCACTTATGGATTTACGTATTTTGGAAATGCAACAGTGGTGGTGTGCTTCATTCGTCCTGTGCAGCATTTTCAGCACTACGTTATGGAGAACAGGAGAGAAGAAAAACCGGAACTAAGAGGAGACTGAGGTCTAGGGTTGTAGGGTCGGTCTTATATACTGTTCGATGATGGCTGGAATGCATGAGGCGGGCGGCGGGGAGTATGGTCTCGTGATGAGTCTCGAAAGCATGTGATAAATGTGAGGGTCTGACGTAGGTAGGTAGTGACGTATGTAGGGGGGGACTGGATCGGACAGGTATTGGATGTATGTGATGTAATCCGAAGGGTTACAGTCGCACTGGCATCGGTTTGTCTATCACCTTTGGATTCTGCCCCGGCACGCACGTAGAAGATGCAAAAGGTATGTCCAAATACATTGATAGGCCACCTTGGATAATCTACCCTGTGTGTCAAAACATTTCTTGACCATAGCTCTTGCTTGTGGACGGCGAACATGCCTCCCCATCAGTACTTTCTACAGGCCACATCTGAGCCTTCCCATTGTCGTCCTCTTGGCTTTGTTTTTGACCCACTGCGTTGTGTCGTGGTATTCTTCGTTCTCAGAGTGCACGGGTTATTGTTTCCGCTACGGACATCATTCAATTGTTGATCACAATAAAACATTTTCCTTCTCGTCTCTGGTAATCTCCTACGTGTCGTTTCATGATGGAGTCCTTATTGTAAGACATTGCTGTCGACGTGTCGGGCATGGTCAATGACTCTGATCTCATTTGTTTCATGTTACGTCGTTCTTGTGAATCATTCCTGCGACGCGAAGTACGCCTCTATACACTCTCGACATGTATTGCATCTATATTGTACCAATGACAACTGTATCTCCTACGTGCATAATATTACTGTAGAGTGCAACGATCGTTACAATAGTGCTCCAATTGTAGCCCCCTGCATTACTCGTTACATGCATCTGCCCCACCTTGCCTCCACAATACGTTACTGCCTCTCCTATCTGCCAACATACATTATGTTGCTTTCGTACGTCATACGTTCGAGATCCATCACGTTCTCTACATGCATTCTGCATTCCCCACCTGTATATAAAGACTCAAACAACGGTCCTTCGCACTAGCATTCGTTGTTCTGCTCTTCTACCTTCTCTCTCTCTCTGCTCTTGTATCTGGTCTAGATCACCATTATACAGTCATCCATCTTGTTTCGTTTCTGGTCCAATCCCATCTCCTCTTTCAGCGTTCCCACACCGTGCGTGGGTTCCACCAACACGCATACAGTAGCGGACCTTTCCGTGCGAGCACGGCCTTGCCCTAGCAAAAAACATTTATATATTGGATGTATACTGATGATAGAACTAGAGTTGCTAAGCACTCCAAAACCTCATTGACAAATTCATCACAGCATTTGTTGAAATGAATGGTCGATCGGTCGAAACAACAACTTTTGTTAGCATGTTCATCCTGGGCAAGAACAGCTCGACAGGGGAGATGGAGGACAATCGTGCAAGGGTTGTACAGAAATAAGTATCTACTTCTATAGCACCAACCCTGGCATTCAATGTGCCTAGAATGATTAAGACTAGCTACACCCTGGGAGCAAAAGCTATCCATAATCTTGACAAGGTGGACTTCTGGAGCTAGAATAGAAATTCCATAAGGTACCTGTGGACAAGCCGATCTTCCTATTTTCTGCTCCCAAGGTTCATCTTGCAGAGCTTCATATATCTGGTAAACTTGAAGATTTCTTTCAAACCACCTCCAGCCCACGATAGTGTATGCATGAGGGTATTTCATGTGGACTTTATCATTGTCTGTTGGTGATATGAAAGAAAACTACAAGCTGAGTAAAATAGATGACCCACAATGTCTGC
Organism: Albatrellus ellisii; assembly: GCA_003314395.1. Taxonomy (NCBI): domain Eukaryota; kingdom Fungi; phylum Basidiomycota; class Agaricomycetes; order Russulales; family Albatrellaceae; genus Albatrellus; species Albatrellus ellisii. The sequence continues at coordinate 2,095 of QLPN01008283.1, forward strand.
CTTGAGCATCATGGCTATCCCCATTGCTTTCATGGCTTACAATTTTGATCAATGGCCTTGGCTGGATGGTGGCAATGCATGGAGGATGACTGCATTTAATATGCTTGGCACAATCTTCAAGGGCTTGCCACCACACAAGCCAGGAAGGGTACCACCAGCATACCCTGCGGACCCAGCAGCTTGCATGCATGCTCTTCATTCTGTGCACATACATAGGTATGGGCTCCATGATATCAACTTTGTTGGGCAGAAAATCATGTTCATGGGCATGATGTAGGACCATTTTGTTAAAATGCAGGCAACAAGGCAAACAATAGATAAAGGACTGTGGTCCTAAGGTAGAAGAGCATCTGTAAGATAGAGAAGATGTGTACCAGAGGGTAGAGGGTACACAGAAGAGAGAAAGAGTTGCATAGAGCAGGTATGTCAGAAGAGAGAAAGAGCTGCATAGAGCAGGTATGTCAGAAGAGAACTCAGAGAGTAGAAGAGATACTCACCTCAGCACATGCAGAAGTGCTGAGGTGAGAAGATGATGAGGTAAAGAAGATATAGTGAGGGCAAAATAGAGTTAGAGAGGAGCCCAAACTGTAAAGGTAGAAAGAGATAAGGATATGGAAGTATGTCCAGCATCTTAAGATAGGTAAATATCAACACATTTTACTATTATAATGAAAACAAGGGCTGGTGTTTAATTAAGGGCAACAGTAATAGGGAGCAAAGGCACGAAGAGAACACATCATGTGCTCATGTTCGAGCTTCTTGTGCACGGAACAGTGCGGACAGGTGGCGGGGCGGGAGAGATGTGAAGTGGTGGCGATCTGGTGGCGGCGGTGTGCGAACGTGTGGGTGATGCGGTGGTGGTAGGGTGATGGCAGCAGTGAACCACGGTGGATAGCTGACATAACTTGCTTTGCATGCCGCGTACGCCGTGCCGACCGACTCAGGGGGCGGGGCCAGACGAGTAGCGACAACTTGTGCGTAGAGCATCTATGCTCGTTCTCCTTCTGTGCACCTGAGAGCCAGGGTGGACGTGCACAAATGATGCAGAACAAGTACGCATGGTGCTCGTTCCATGGCTATTGCGCATGATTATTTCATGCCCTGGTGTGCACGATGGCCGTGCGGCAAGCGGGTGAGGCGGTATTGGCCGGCAACGGGCATGGGGCAGATGGACATCTGGCTTACATGCATGGCTCGGAGGCAGCAGCGGGAGGGAACAGCCAGGCATGTCCCGAAAGCTGGCGGTGTTAGTGGCGGCGTAGAGCAACCCTACTATAACGACCAGACGGGCTAAACGGTCCCAAAAAGGAATTGACAACGGGAGATTGTCGGATAGCCGGTATATCATGCCGGTGACACGTGTTCAGCGCTCGCGCCACAGACGCGACGCGCTGCATATCCCATCGTTGTCTTCGTTTTTTACACTGTTCATAATAATGCCTGATGTCCTCGACACCCTCGCCTCGACAATCCCAAAAGCTTTTGACCAGGCTCAAACTTCGACCGCAAACCATCAGAAAAATTTTGTTGCCCTCTACAAGGTCCATGTTGAGGCTGCTGCGCTCACCCAGTCTGTGCGCAATGGCGGTGCCGTGAAACTGACCGGCGAGCGAGCGTTCGTGGATTGCTACATCAATATGCTCTCTCGCGTCTTAACGGTTAAGAAGGGCGTCTCTGTTGCCGACCGAATCGTTAAGTTCGTAGGGGGATATGTCAGATTCTTGGACATGAAGGGTGAGTCGGATTTATCCCGCCCGCATCCGGCCTAACTTGACCTGCATAGCCACGGAGGAGGCCAAGAAACATGGTCAGGAGGAGGAGGATGATGATGAAAGTACCTGGTCTCGGTTTACCGCCAGGCTTCTCAAGTTCCTCCTCGATGGCTTCGAGGCCAAAGACAAGAATGTTCGTTATCGTGTGGTGCATTTCGTAGCAGAGGTGATATCGCATATGGGAGAACTGGAGTACGATCATGCCGAATATTCCTCGATATACTCTGTTGATAATAGCGTTGTTAAATCTAGCGAGGAAATGTATGCCAAGTTGCGTTCTGCCCTGATGAACCGCGTGCAGGACAAGGAACCGATCGTTCGCGTTCAGGCTGTCATTGCTCTCTCTAAGCTGTGCAACTCTGAGGACTCCGTGGATAACGGAGACGGAGAACCATCTGGTGCTGAGGTTCTCGAGAATATACTGGCCCATGATCCGTCTGCGTATGTCTGCACGACCTGCCCTTCATTGTCTGACATTGACGATGCCCACATCTAGTGATGTTCGCCGTGTCGCCCTGCTCAATATGCCTATCATCCCACAAACTATTCCCTCTCTTCTCGCCCGTACGCGTGACGTCGACACGACAGTCCGCAGGCTGGCGTACTCGGCAGTCCTTGAGCCCAACGTTTATGTCACTCATCGTATGAAAAAGGAAGAGGAGGATGAGGTAAGTATAGGCCCAACGCACCCTCGTGCCCTCTCAATCTCCCAGCGGGAGCTGATTGTACGTAATGGGCTCGGAGACCGAGAACCCGCTGTTCGTGCGGCAGCTGGGAAACTCGTGGGCACATGGGTAGATGCAGTAGGAAGCGGGAAGGGAGAGATTCTCGACGTGTTGGCCTTCCTTGGCACGTTTGATTTGACCGAGAGTGCTGTCGCGGAAGATGCGCTACTGAGCGTGTTCGTGACCCGTGTTGACATCTTTGACAACCTGCAATTTCCAGGTGAGCATAGCCTTCTTGCTCGCTTATGTTGGTATTTACTCATTTCGTCAGAGTCGTTCTGGGCTGCACTTACTGCGGAGAAGGCATTCCTCGCGCGCGTATTTGTAGACCACTGTCTCTCCATCAAAGATGAAGCGCGTCTGGAGACTGTCTTGCCAGTTGTCACCGCCCTGGCATTCCGCATCCAAGAGGCCTACAACGAGCTCCTGGAGTACATCCAAGCTGAGGAGGAGGAAGATCTATTCCGCGGGGGGCTAGACGAGGATGCTAAGCTTCGGAAAGAGGAGGAGCGAATGGACCGCGAATTCGCTATTGCAGAGACGTTAAAGCTAGCTGTAAACCTTGACTATGCGGATGAAATTGGGCGGAGGAAGATGTTCCAGCTCGTCCGTGCGTCCAGTTGTTCGTGTTGCTACATCATGGAGGATAGGCTGACACCTCCCTAGGAGACATGATTTCGCAGGAGGCACTGCCAGAAAGCCTGGTAGCTCGCTGCCTTGACGTGTTACGAAGGTTGTCTCCAAACGAGCGCGATTTGATACGCGTGGTGGTTGAGGTTGTACACGAGCTTCGCGATGCAAACGATGTAGAGGAAGAGATCTCTGTTCGTTCATCGTCGTGTGCCGAGATGTTTATAGGCATCTGACTTTCCGTTAAACAGAGACTGAATCCTGCGGACGATGCAGAGACGATATTTGGAGAGACACCTGCACCAGTGCGCGCACTAGCGGCACCCAAACTGGTGTCAGAGATGACGCCTGAGGAGAAAGCGCGCTCGGATGCGATGGACATCCGCTGTTTAGACTTGTGCATCGGTATGCTGGAAAGAGTGAACGGGGTACGATCGCTTCCGCCGCACACTTGCCACGAGTTGATGATTGGTGCAGACATTTGAAGAGAACTCGACTCTCGAAGGCATCCTTGGCGAGCTGGTTGTCCCAGCGGTCAAGCGCAAGGAACTCATATTTAGAGAGAAGGGCCTCGTGAGCTTGGGGCTCTGCTGCCTCATTGCGCGTGTAAGTTTTCATTGCTGGTCCAGTTCCGCGATGTCACTCATGCCTTTTCAGAGAATGGCGCTGAACTCGTTCCAATTATTCTTGAGCCAAGTCCAAGCTGCACCGGAGGTGCTCAAGCTACGCGTTTTGCAGATTGTCTTTGATGTGCTCATGGTCCACGAGTCCGACTTTTTGGCGAAGGGTAATGTGGGTGTGAGTATAATCGTTATCTCGGTGGAAGGAAAGCCATACTGAGGATGGTTTATCATAGGCTGAGCGCGTTGTTGAGTTCCTTCTGCAGGTGCTCAACAACGAGGAGTCAGACAAGGTCCAGGCTCTCATCTCCATGGGCTTTGCAAAGCTTATGCTGTCTGGCATGGTCACGGATGAAAGGGTATGTTCTCAGTAGCGCGACCCTGATGTCAATCAATCTGAACGGCCGAGACAGGTCCTGTCTAGTTTGGTGCTCGTCTACCTGTCTCCCGACACTGTGGACAACCAGGAACTTAGGCAGTGCTTGTCATATTTCTTCCCTGTGTACTGTTATTCATCCTCGGCGAATCAGCGCCACATGCAACAGGTTGAGTCTTATCTCTGACCTTGAGACCGACAGCTGATCGTTCGCGTACTTTGGCGGCATAGATCTTCGTGCCCATCTACAACCAACTGTCGGCTGCGTACAAGGAGCTTGAAGACGACCAGGAAATGGTATCTCCGGCGCAAGTCTGCGGCATGTTCGTTGATTGGACGGATCCTCAGAAGGCGGTGTAAGAATATGTACATGCTCATTGCGTTTTCCATCTGACTGGTGCGATGATCAGAACGATGCAAGGACAGATCGTTGATCATTCGATACACATGGATTTGGCCACCAACATCGTGAAGGTATTGTTTGGCAAGGACAGAGACAGTAAGTATCATGTTGTCAGCCTGCTTTCTTGGTTTAGACATGTCCTTGTGCTACAGAGGAAGACAGAAAGGTCCTATATCAGACCCTGGGGAAACTGTACGTCCCGGCAGAAATCGATGATGATAAGATCCGTACGCTCAAGCTGCTGTTGCTAAATCTGTCCGCTGTGAGTAACGAAAGGTGCCCCGTTGTCTCCGTCTTATACTAAGTACCTTTGGTAGCGCCGGCCTCCTCGCGATACTACATCGAAGAAAGCCCTCTTGCGCTTCGACAATGTGATATCGAAGAAGTTCGAGAAACAGCTCGAAGACTTTAATGAGGGAGAGTTCCGGAAGCTCGAATCCCTCAAGGACTTGTTCGAATTTTTGGACGATATCGTCCCCGATTCGGACGACGAAGAGGACGAGATGCCGCCGAAGAAGCGCGGGTCACGAAAGCGGTGCGTCAACGCGCTGCAGTGGCGTGTGTTGCGGAGGGTTGACTGTAAACCTTTCTACAACAGGTCGGTCAGTGTGGCCACGGACACTACGACTACGGCTGAAGTAGAGGAGCAGGCGACACCCACGCGCAGAGGCAAGGGAAAAACAAAGTACGTCTGATCCTTGTGCGCTTTGAGGAGCACGAGGGACACGAACTGCTTCCACAGGAGACGACGTGTGTCAGATTCTGACGACGAGAATGACCGGGCCGAGTCGCCGCCGACGTCGGTCGTGCCCACACGGACGATGCCCAGAAGAGCTGCGTGAGTGCCTCCTGGTTCACGTATCTAGGAGGCGCTGACGGAAATCCTAGAACTAAAATAGTAGATATGACGGAGATAGTCCTGGAGGGAGACGAAGAAGAGGGCGACAAGAGTGGTGGGGAAAACCAAGATGACGAGGAGGACAGGGAGGAGACGCCGGTGCCGGCGTCCAGGCGGCGGCCGACAACAGCAGGGTAAGTGATATCGCAAGCTGTTTATGGACGTCAGGTTACTGATTACAGCAAATACAGAAAGGCGAAGGAGGAGGCGCGACTGGACGCGGAAATCGACGGTCTGCTGGACAGCGAGCCACCGGACTCGATCATGGGCTCGGAGGACGATGAGGATGCGGAGGTTGATGGGATGTTGGATACCGACTAGATCACGGCGACGGGGTTCATTTCCTAGTCATGTAGTTCTGCTATATTTTTTTCGTACTAGTACGTGTATGATGTGTTATCTATGGGTGTATCGATCTTATCCTTGAACAAGAACTACCTTCGTTTTCTGTTTTGAGTACCGTGCACCCCTGGCACTTCTTCTGACGAGGGAAGAGTTCATGTGGTTATCTTGCAAGTTGACGACAGTGCCCTTGAGTCGTCACTAGAAATGCACGTCGAGTTATCAGGTTCTCTGGGTCGTCGGACACAGTGCCATGATAACAGATGAAACACCAGTCGGTAGATACAAATACAAGAGGTGCGAAAAGTTTGGGTTTTACTAAGGGATGTATTTAATATTATTCAGAACGAACGATCAGCAAGAACCGGCTGTCAAGGCTAGGTGTGAGAGACGCGACACGACTTTAGGAGGACAAACGAGGAACGAGAAACGGGGACACGTCTTTTGGATCCTCACTACCATCTACTGACGCCGCTGTCAAGAAGATTGTGGGTCGCGCATGGACGCAGCCGGCGCTATGTTTGTGACCACTGCACGGGCCGGAAAGCGATCTGAATGCACGGATATACGTTATCAACCCAGAAGGGTCTGTAGGAGGGCATCTTGGAACCAGCGACCGCATATTCCTCAGGCTTGATCTTCATAGAGTTTGCGGCGGAGCCAAGAAATGATTTGAAGTGCGCCTTCGAGATGACAGTGAACATCAAGGTCTTGCTTGATATAGCCCGTTTGTCTCAAAGCCAGCCCTTACTTTGCCCAGAAGCTGCCTGAAAAGATCTCGCAGCACATCCTCAGAAACAGATCCCAGCCACGTCTCCGTACAGTTCTCCATTACTTCTGCGCAAGCAGCGGAGGTGTCGTTGATGCAAAGGCTGAGTTTTGGATGATCTGGTCTAATAGTGATGACTTGGTCTACGCGGCTTGGACAACGTCTCTTGCCGTTTCAACGATGGCCCAGACAGGATGAGAATTCATTTGCCTCAACGGCGCTAGATCCGCAGAATACTCCAACAACGGAATGCACTCGATCCCTCTCGGCTCCATTTGCTGGCCATTAACCCCTGACGCCAAGGTCAGGCTAATGATCCGTCAGGACTGCAAGCTAGAAATATTCGGGGCCCAACCCTGCAATCGTTATTTCACGCGCAAGGCATCCGCCCAAATGCTTCACAGCCACACAGCGCCACTCGCGGCGCCAGTGCCGCAACCCCCACAGCAAAACCCCCAAACCCCGAATGCCCGCCCCGACACCCCACCGCACGCCCCTCCGGCGCGTCTCCCAGGGCTCCCTCTTCGCCCTCTCGCGCTCCGGGGCACACGCCGACGCGCCGCACGGGCTCGGTTTTCTCGAGCCCGCACTCGCCGAGCTCGCAGACGAGGCGGACGCGCTGCACACCAACGTCGACGGGCTGCGCACGCTCGCGGACGCGCTGCAGACGTTCAACGAGGCCTTCGCGAGCTGGCTGTACGTCATGAACATGAACGCCCTCACCGTCGACTGGCCGCAGGTGCGTCCCCCCCCCCTTCTCCCTCCTCCCGTTCCCTTTTCTTCCGCCCGCCGCAGGCCCCGTCGGACGTGTCCTTCCTGCTGGCAAAGCGTAGAGCAGGTACGCCGCGCACCCCTCGTCTCCAGGAACCCCTGTGCGCCACTGACCGCGCGCCTCTGCCCCCTCTCCCACCAGAGGCGCACGCGCGCGCGGCGCTCGCAGCCGTGCAAGCGCAAACGAGCGTCTCGGAGCCGCCCACGGGGGACCCTGCGAACGAGACGGCGTACGCGGACACGACGATAGCCAGTGCGGTCCTGACGGTCCCGGCGAAGGCGGCGGGCGCGGCGCCGACGAAGACGAAAAAGAAGGGAAAGCCAAAGTTGACGGCGAAGGAGAAGAAGGAGCGCGGCGTGCGTCGGTCCCGTCGTGTCCTGTTCCTCCTCACTGATGGTATGCGCTGCTGCAGATCGCCGTTGATAAGACCGTGTCATCCCTCCCGCTCGAGTTCCGCGGCAGCGATCCCGTGCGTACCCACTGTCTTCGCCTCGTTTAGGGTGCGTGCCTCATGCTGCACCCCTCTCAGGGCCTCCGGCACAACATCGAGACTGTGATCGAGGCGTTCATGGACAACGAGGGCCGGGGTATGACATGTATGCTACGTGCCCCACTTCGGCCGATGCCCCCCGTTCGCTCAAGTCGTTCTTTACAGTACAGGAGTTCATTGTGCCTCCAGATCTCAACCAGGCTCGCGTCAACAAGTGTCTCATCGCACTTGTCAACCGCAAGATCGTCGTGAAGAATAACAGCACGGTGCGTTCGGGCGTATGTCTACCCTACTCGTCGCTCCAATCGCTCACATGTTTATCATCCCCGGTGGCAGGGTGCGGTTCTGTATCATTGGCAAGGTGTGCCCGGATGAACCTCTACGAGTGTGTACAGCGTAAATCAAACCCGTATATGTACCCCTTAAGCAAGTAGCAACCAGTTGGACGAAGAGTCCAGTAAGAACGATCAAAGTGAACGAGGTAGTACCGTGAATAACCAATTGTACAGTCCGTACATTCGGAAGAGGTGTGTGATGTACAGTGACGGCTTTGACAGAGTAGCGCGACAAGAAATCATGGGATACAACGAGCGGCTGTGAGAAACCCAAAAGATGGCATGGCATGTGATGAGACTAGACGCAAATCGACATGTGGGGTTGAGGGACTAACATAATATGCGGTGGATGAATGAGGATTTTTAAGAAACAAAAAGTCACTGGTCACGAAAATGGTGCCCTGCACAGCGGGCACGTATTGTTCTGCGCAAACCATCTCATCATGCAATGTTCGTGAAACCTGCCCAACAGAATCAGTCAATATTGGATTCCTGGGTCATGACGTCCATGAACACCTACGAGTGTTGACACGGCGCAAGTCCGGCCATCTGTCCCTCTTTGAACTGTGACATGCAAATGGCACATCGGTCAACTGCCACGCCCAGCAGCCGTAGCTTGAGCTTGACGCGCCCGTCGCGCGTCACCCGGCGCCGAAGAACCTCGACGCGCCCGACTGGCGGCGGTGATATCGGGCGCGAACGCGGCTGTGATGCCGCAGGGCCGAGGACGTCCGCTAGAAGAAGGAGATTCTGCGGGGGCAGCGGAGTCAGTGTCCGCATAGGAAGCAAGTGTGTGCCCAGAGAGTAATAGAGATGTGGGCGGAAACAGATGGGGCGCTACCTCATAGTTCCCCTCCTCGCCCCCGTCACGCTGGGACCGGGAGAGGAGAACGTCTAGGTCTGTATAGTCGCCGTACGTATCAATAGCGGACTGTGCATGCATATGGGATTGGGATGTAATCGTTCTACCAAATGGAGCAGAGGGTGCGAAAGGTGTAGTAGGTGCAGAGGGTGTCGTTGGCGTGGTGGGCGTAGAGGGAAGGGACTGCGGAGAGGAAGTAGACGATCGCGGGCTGTCTCCTGTCTCCTGCTCGGTAACGGACGAGGTATCGAATGTAGGCGCGTCAGAATAGAGAGAGGGTGACACTGGTTCGGTAGTGCTGGAAGGGCTGTAGGGTGGAGATGGAGGGTTTTCGAGTAGATCGCCTTCTGTCGGAGCCCATCGCGCTGGGTCCTTTTCTTTGATATGCAAAGTCGCCTTATCTTTCCCTGCCATGAATATTTGAGCAGAAAAGCGGCGCATTGCACCTTCGGAGGCGCCTGGGGGACGCGGAAGGGGTCTTCCAGGGTAATGATGTCCAGTTCCGAGTGTATCGTGCGAATTTTCCATGTCTGGCAAAATTGAGAATGACTCGCCTGCAGACATTGACGAACGATCATATAGATCGATGAGCGAATCTGTATCTCCAACCGCGGACACGATCCTGCTCTCCGTCGATTTGCCGGTACCGGGCCGAGATGGTGCACGAACGGCTTGGTTTGCCAACGGACTCGGTGTAGGCGGCGAAAACGAATGTCCTCCACCATTCCGAGCAGACGCTGGGATGGCTGTAGTGCGAGCACGAGGACGCCCAACAGGAACGTCTCTGTGGTCGTGGTCATAACTGACACCATGATCGGAGCCCGGTAGCAATCGTTCGACGTAGGCCATCCCTCCGACGTTCTCACAGCTGGGCTTCCTCACCATCGATGTGCGGGTGGCCGGTGTCGAAGCGCGGTGTATGAGCTGGTGGCTAAGCGCAGGGAGCACAGTAGAATTGGATCCATAGTCGAGAAACGTGATATTGGAGTGTTCAGAAAAAGGAGAATCTAAACGGCCAGGAGGCACAAAGGTACCAGCAGGCGATGGCGCAAACGGCGGAAAGTTTGGCATTGAGTCCGAACCACGAAGAGTCCTTGTTTCGGTACGGTTTGGTCGCCATATCGTGGAAGACGTGGTCCGCAGATCTCTAGAAGACGGATTCAAAACATTCAAAGCTGAGGCTGCGTACTGGGATCGTAGAGTAGCCGCAGATGTCTCCACAGGATCTCTAACGTCGGGCTGCGTAGATATACCAGATAGTTCACGCGTAACCGGCGTGGGAGTGGGAGGTGTGGAACAGTCGTCTGTATCACTCCCATCATCAGACTGTGAAAGGGAGGATACCCCGGTGCCGGGCGGGGGGAAACTCGAAGGTGGTGCAGGGCGCGCACGAAGCTCTGAGAGTGTCGGAGGAGGGGAAGGAACTGAACGGTCATGCATCGAGTGCCGTTGCAACCGCACACCGTTGCACCTTTGAGTATCCAATGATAAATCAAAGGGGATAATCAGACGAGGGTTTGATGGCCCTGTGCCATCGAGGGTAGTCTTCCCATGACTAGAGGGGTCCCGTTTGAACTTGGACGTTAAGCTGGAAAGTATTTGTGATGCCGCAGAAGTCGAAGGCGAAAGAGAAGGTAGAGCATTTGGAAAACTCTCTTCGGACAAAGATGGAGCCACCATCTCCCAGTCGGCCGACAACTCGGACCTCTCTGAGCTCTTCTCTTTGCCTTTATGTCCAAAAAGCTTCCGTGGACTAAATCTGTCGCTACGCGAGCTCGGACTATGTTTTCCGCCGGGACTGTTTGGGCGGGTAAGAAGCTGCATAGGCAGCGAAAGCTGAGATGAGGATGAAAATGTGGGTGAAGACGGCAAAGACGACGGTTCCCGATCTCTAGGTCCGCCGGCATGAGAGAACAGATGCAGACGCTTTATCGGCGTATGCGCAGATGACGGGCTAGCCGTCTTTCTTTGACCACCAAAGTCGACCTGGGATTCAGAGGACGGACTGGAACTAGACTGATCATCGACCAAGTCTTGTGATCGCTGTCTGTTTTGCTTCGCGGGTACCAACGTCATTTGAGAGCGCGAGGGTCTTACGGGGGGAGTATGAGCAAGTGCTGACACGGTAGATCTCTGTCTTTCGCGCTCCTGCTCGCGCTCAAGACGCTTCTCCATACTTAAGCCCTGCCGCCGGTCTTGCTCCCAAAGAACTTCGGAGGGGGTCGCGTCAACGGTAGAAACAATTTCCAAGCTGCCATCGTCGGAATCTGAATTGTTGCATTCCACCTGCGTGCTGTAACGAACGGACGGTGAAGGTGTGGGTGAGTCCCGAGGTGGGATTGCAAAATTCATGAGGCTCCGTGACTGGGTAAGAGGGGGTACGGTAACGGGATCGGGCTGTACCCTAGCTACAGGAACGGGCGCTCGCGATGATTGACCCTGCTCTCGGGACGAAGGACGATTATCTCTAGCCTGCGGTGCAGGCGCGGTAGAGACGGGCGAAATGGTGCTCGTTGGAGGCGGTGAAGGAAAGACGGGCAGTGTGGCAATGGCTTCATCAAATGATGGAGGTGGGTGATCAGGAATAATAGGATCTACAGATAATAGAATAGGAATAAGGCAGAATTGAGCATTGAAAGCACGCTACCTCCGTCTATATCATCTCGTCGCCTCTCCTGGGCACCTTGACGGCGCGAGCGGGCACCTGGAGAAGCAGGTCGACCCCGCCTGGAGGGCCTGGTTACTCCAGTGTTGAAGTGCGGCTCATCATTCGCCCTCGCAGCACGCTCTGCCCTGGCGCGGAGGATGGCCTTTTCGCTCCTGGGCCGTCTGACCCGTCCAGCATTGTCAGGAGGAATGAGAGAGAGCTGACTTGGATGACGGGTAACGTGGGTAAGATATGGAGCAGCACGAACAGCATCGGTTATGCGTTGATCTGACTGAGAACGAGAGGAGACCTGCATTGCGAGCGTTGAGAGTGAAGCATGCTCAAGCAACGAGGTTACTGCCCCGTTGCCCATTCCAATACTCTGTTGTCACGTGATGGACTTCCTCTAATCTGATCACACGCCTCGAGACTCACTAGAAGCGAGACGTGGCCAGCCGTTACATTGAAAGCGACAATGGCGAATGGAGGATGGAGGGAAAGAAAAAGCTGGTGCTCTCCGAGGCAGACTCGTGAGTATATATACCTTCTGGAGGCACGTCGAGACATTTACTCATGACGTAGCTCATCCAAGATCTCTCCAAATTTAGAAGGTATAGTACTCAATCAGTCTCCCAGTTGTGGTCGTTTGTTATCTGCACCCCGTAGCTCACTCAAGACACAACCTCTCGTCTCTCGTCGTAAAAACAAGGCCATTTGATTTTATAGATGAGGGTAAAACATATCAGCCAGTAACCGAGTGAGTCACGCATCGTCACACCTGCTGATTTGGCATTGCTCAGTTGACTATGAGATTTCTGACTACCAAATATGGGTTCGTTCCACAAGTACACACACAATATAAGGCCGGTGTGGAGTGAACCAGTTTGGTGTTGGGGACAACGAGCATGTTTGTACAACCTGCCCACCCGCGTCCTATACTGGCCCACCATCCTGCACCCGCTCATCGCGCGCGTCATCAACCACCATATTGCGACGGGCATGTCCGTCAGCAAGCTCGTCATGCTGACGATGTACCTCATCGTCATTCTCCATGCCAGGCTGTACAATCCAACCCACTCACGGACGCGCTGCACACTAGCTTTGTTGCCACGTCGCAGATCCCCAACATCATGGCACTCGCGAACAAGGATAATGTGTTGAGCTATCTCTGCAGGTCGTCATATCAGAAGGTGCGCCAGATCTGTCTGAACTGGTTGAGTGTGCTCAATGTGGCCCATGGCAGCTGAACTGTATTCATCACTTTTGTGGCTGGCTCCGTGCCCTTGCCGTTAATGTCCACGTCTTCGGCTTTGGTGAGTGACCTAGACTTCTGTCGCACGTTTCGCCCACCTTGACTGGTGAAACAGTATACAGATAACTATAGATGGCATTCTCATGACTGAATTATCGAGGCTGGCCGTCATCTCGGGTCTGGTTGCTCTTGTGGGCATCGATCTCCTAGCGGTTTGTTCTATGCAGGCTGTGTACCAGAGATTCTACACCTTATCCCTCAGTTCGCACATCATTGGGGTCATCATGTCCCTCGTCGGCGTGCACCTTTCCATTGTTGAGTATATACCGCTGTCGTGCTGGCGAATTTTGGGCGCACCAAACATATATGCACCAGTCCCACACTGTTGCCTATATGCTCGTAGGGGCAGGCCTTTGTATCCTCGATTACTTCTTCCACTTCTGCAAGACGCACATCACCACTGCCACCCTCTACGCGCTGGCTGGCCTCGGTGGCACGCACATTTCCATCCCGTACCTCAGCGCTGGCTGGCTGGCCAGCACGTCCGCCTGCGCGCCATCACACCCTTGAAGGGTGAGTGGCTTGGCTGGTGGACGTCCTGGCTCTTCGGCTGCATGCGTCTGTTCACCACATCCACTGCACACGACAGCCACTGCGAAGGCCTGGAGCTCGTCGTCAAAAAGCGCGAGGGTGCGTGGACCGGCAGGCTATTCAACATCGCACGCAGTGACGACCTCATGCCGTGGTCCAAGAAGACGCACAAGCACAAGGGCCACCATGCAGAGAAGGACACTGAGTGTAGGCCATCTGCTGGGCGTGATATGCGCGTCATCGTTGAGGGCCCGTACAGTACATCTTTTCTCTCCTATTTGTGCCTGGCATGCAGTGGCCAACGTTACGTGAATGTCACTACTCCAGAAAAATGGTGTGAAGACAATGCAGAAACCAGGAACATGTTGGTATGGAACCAGATGAAGTAAGCCAAAGAGCAGGCCAAAGAGGGAAAAGAGAGGTAAGATAAGAATGAAAAACAGAGAGAGGGTCAGTGGAGGGGTGCTGTGCAATAACAATAGAGTGGCTGGTGAAGAAACAATCACCCTTGTGAAAAGGCAAAACATAACCATAGGCAGAATTGTACAAGGTGACAGAAGTGCACTTGATCACCTTGTGCCAATCACAAAGATGGGGATGATCTGGAGAGGTAAGTTTGCCTAAGCAATGAAGGGTGAGAAACCTGGAATAAAGGAGAGCAAGGAAAAGGTGATCATCATGAGATGGGGTGACAAAAACAGAGGAGGCATGGAGAAGATCAGCAAGGGAGAGAGGGTGTTTATGATGAGGAGGAGTTTTGAAAAGCTTGAGGCACCCAGCAAGGGTACAGGAAACAAGTGGAGTGGCATGAACAGCACAGACATGGGGAAAGAAAGGTTGAAGACAGTTGCAGATACTGGACAAATGGGTGGCAACAGAGGAAGGTGAAATATGATGAGACATGTAAACAATATAAAAAGAAAGGGTGTTGGGAGTTGAGCAACCAGGAAGCAATGAGCACGGACCATTGTGACTAAAGTAGTGAACGTGTGTGTCATAGTACCAAAAAGGAGACTAAACGAATTATATTTAGTGTTGCAATTTTTAAGGTAGCTTGGGCTTTATTATAGTGATGATGCTCTGAGATGCCAACTCTCTTCTGCAGAATTAAGCCAGGCGACAGTCACCTGCCCGGGGGACTGGCCACGGATGACTAACTCTGGTAGAGCTTACCTACCAAACCTGGGGCTGAGGTTCGAACTTGAGACCTCCTCTTTCTCGGTACATTAAACAACACTTAGCTGCGCGCAAAACTTTGATGAGACGTCGGCAACAACTCACACAACCATGCCGCTCATACAGATAGAGCTCTGTGACTTCAAGTCTTACAGGTCTACTGTTTCTCCGATGATTGCAAGCATGGGCTAACTAATACTACTCAGAGGCCACCAGACAATCGGCCCGTTCCGAACCTTCACCTCCATCATCGGTCCCAATGGTGCGGGCAAGTCAAATCTCATGGACGCGATCTCCTTTGTGCTCGGTGTCAAGAGCGCGCAATTGCGAAGTAGTCAACTTAAGGACCTTGTGTATCGTGGCCGGCGTCTTGCGCGTACGGACAGGGAGGACGCAGAGGCGGCGATCAATGACGTGGAGGATGAGATGGACGAGGAGGAGGGCGAGGGCGGGGGCGAGGGAACCGCCAAGAAGGCATGGGTCCTTGCGCTGTATCAGGATAGGGACAAGAAGGAATGGCGCTTTCAACGGACGTACGTTCTCCCTTCTTTCTCCTGTATGTGTGCGCTTCAGCATGCTTGACATAGTATATCCACGACGGGGGCGTCCGAGTATCGTCTTAATGGCGCCGTCATAACATACACCGCATACGCCGCGGCGCTCGCGCAGCATAATATACTTGTGCAGGCGAAGAATTTCCTTGTCTTCCAGGGCGACGTCGAGGCGGTCGCCTCCCAGTCTCCGAAAGCGCTGACGCGGCTTGTAGAGCAAGTAAGTGGCTCGCTCGCCCTTTCTCCTGAATACGAGCGGGCAAAGTCATCTCAAGCCGCCGCTACGGACGCCGCAACCGTCAGCTTCACCCGCCGTCGTGGAGTCGCGGGCGAGATTCGCGCTTTTCGCGAGCAGAAGGGTGAGGCGGAACGGTTTGAAGATTTGTGCAATGAGCGAGTGAGCGACTTCCTTTCTCTCGTTCTTTGTGAGCTTTCATTTTGCGCAAGACAAGGACTGATGGTCGGTGTAGGATGATCTAGTGCTCCGCCGGATCTTGTTCAAGCTATACCACATCGAAGTGGCTCTGGAGCGGAACGCAGATGCCGTGCGCAAACAAAGTGCGACGCTTGTGGGTCTGCGGGAAGCGCAGCGGGAGCACGATGCTGCACTTGAGGGAGCTCGGGGCGAGCAGGCACGCACACGCGCTGACGTTCTGCAGCGCGAGAAGCGCGTCAAGAAGGCGGAGAAGGCACTCGAAACAAAGGTGCATCTACATTCACTTGCCTTTCATGGTGTTAGCTGATTGTATTGGCGCAGAGACCTGAGCTTGTTGCAGTAGATGCCCAGATTGCACACGCGACGCGCAAAGAGCAACGCGCAGCAACTATTCGGGAACAAGTGCGCGCGGATGAGGCGAAGCAGACAGAAAAGTTACGTAGCATCCGACGGGATTTGGATGCTGTTCAGCGTGCCGCGAATGCTGCGCAAGGTGCAGCATCCTCTTAATACTAGATTTCTCAACGCCTGACCAATATCTAGAGGCACATCGCGCTGCGTCGCAGGATAGTCTTTCCTTGAGCGAAGAGTCACTGGAAGAATATCGCCGACTGTAGGCTGTTGCTATTCATCTTTTCTAACAAGGTGTCGGAAGTACTAATATTGCTGCAGAAAAGCGGATGCGAGCGTGGTTGCAGTCGATGAGCGCCAGGCACTGGAGACGTTGACGCGTGATGAGAAAGCTGCGGCTCGCACATGCTCACAGTTGGATGACAAGCAGCAGGAGCTCATACAACGACGGGAGAGGCTGACTGAGGATGCAGATGTACAAGGACGGAAAACGACAGAGGTGGGCTGATCAGTGGCTCTCCGTCTTACCTTTCTTGCTAATGACACATCGACTACGACAGTTGGAAGGGAAGGTAGCAACGCTGCAAGGTGAACTTGCCAAGGTTAAGCAAGAGCTGGAGAATCAGCAGTCAGAACGTACGCGAATTGCGTGAGTCGCCCTCCCTTCGAATGTCACTCCCCAAGTTGAACGTGAATGATATAGGCAAACGGAGACGGAGCTTAACGAGAAGATCCAAGACATTCACAACAAACTGCTCCAGGCCGGCGTCGACCAAAAGGAGTCTGAACGTGAGGCGCGACTGAAAGAAACACTTTCCAATCTCCAGCGTATCTTTCCGGGTAATGAACATTTTCCTATCTCACTACTTCGTTCTGAAATTTGCTCGCGCAGGTGTACGCGGGCGTCTGGTCGATCTATGCCAGCCTACACAGCGCAAATACGAGACGGCCATCTCGGTTGTGTTCGGACGCAACATCGACGCTGTGGTCGTCGATGAGGAGAGAACGGCGATTGACTGCATCGAGGTATCCATACTAATAATTATTCCGACACCCCTGCATCGTGCTGACATGCCCTTTCCTGCGCAGTACATGCGAAACCAGCGCGCCGGCCAGGCGACGTTCATTCCCCTCGATACCATTCAGGTAAGGCCGGTGAATGACAAATTCCGTGCCTTCGCGAAGGGCGCACGCCTCGCACTGGACGTCATTCAGTACGAGCCGGCAGTGGAGCGTGCAATGCACCATGCATGCGGTAATGCGCTTGTGTGCGACACGATAGATGTTGCGCGGTACGTGTGTTGGGAGAAGGGGCAGGAAGTCAAAGGTGCGGGCGTTTTCTAGATCTTAATTAATATCAGGCTAATTCGATGGCTGTGATGTAGCGGTGACGCTTGAGGGGACCATCATCCACAAGAGTGGCTTGATGACTGGTGGACGGAGCACACACGACAACAGCAAGAAGTGGGACGAACAGGACATCAGGGGTACGTTGTGGCCCTTGTCCCGCATGATATGTGTTGTGAGCTAGCGGATCGACTATTTCCTGGAATTATAGGCCTGCGCCGCGTTCGCGAGACGCTTCAGTCCCAGTTGATGGAGCTGACTCGCTCAAAGCCCCGTGCTCGTACAGACGAAAGCCTCGTAGCAGAAATATCGCGTCTCGAGTCGGTGCTTTCAGTTACACGAGACGACCTGGTGCGTGGCAGCCATCACAAGATCAGTAGTACGCACTCATGTGGACTGGACAGAGCGCTTCCAAACTACGTATAGACGGCATTCGTGACGAGCTCAAGCACGTTGGTCGGGGAATCAAGCAGAATACGCCCGAGCTAGCGAAGGTGCGTCTCCCATTCACATCACATTTATTATCATTTATTGAGTAGCATCGTTGTGTAGGCGCAAAAATCATTGAACAAGCTCCGAGAGAAGTTAGAGAGTCTCGCCTCCGTTGTTCATGCCGCGGCAGACGACATCTTCGCGGACTTTTGCTCCAGGATTGGCGTCACCAATATCCGGGAGTATGAGGCGCGGCAGCTGAAAGTGGCGCAGGAGGAGAGCGAAGCGCGTCTGCGCTATGATACGCAGATCGCCAGGCTGACACACCAGTACGTGCCTTCTTCGCGGCTGATTCTTCATCCAAGCCTACACCGCGTGTGATCTGTCTGTGAGCACACCTTGATTTTCACCATTTTTTGTGATAGGATGCAATTCGAGGAGGAGCAGTTAGGTACTATCCAGGAACGTATTGTGACACTTACGAGCACAATAGACAGCGAACAAGCGAAACTGCGCGGCCTCGAAGAGACGAAGTTGGCGGCGCAAACAGAAATCGAGGAGATGGAAAATGGGCTCGTTGAGCTGCAGGAGGAATTGAAGGACTTGAATGAGACGCTGGAAGAGAAGAACAAGATTGTTGAGGACGTTAAGCGGAGGACGACGAGAGCGGCGAAGGTACTGGATCAAGCGCTAAAGGACATTTCAATCAAGGTGCGTTCCTCATCTTATGATTCTGAAGCAGGCGCAGAGTAGATACCTATTGGTGGACACTTATCCCGTCTAGAATGATGAAACCGAGAAGCTTGGTCTGGAACGCTCGGCCTTGTATCGGAAGTGCCGTTTAGAGGAGATCAAATTACCGCTTATTAAAGGAAACCTGAAGAACGTACCTATGGAGGAGGTTCTGTCTCTCTACCTTTTATGTTCGTGATCGTGAGTGATTGACGTTGCATGCATAGAATTTGAGGGAGGAGGTCGCCATGGACGTAGACGAAGACGATAATGCGACACAACGTCCAAAACGCGTGCCTGACTACGGAATTGAGGTCAACTTTGACAATTTGGACGAGGACGAGCGGGAGGTCGGTTTACACGGCCGTGCACTCCGCTTGAGTGTGGCTGACAAGTTGTGTAGGACGTGGGTGGGGAGAAACTGGCTGAATACGATACATCTATCACTAAGCTGAATGCCGACATTGAGCGGATGGCGCCGAATATGAAGGCAATTGACCGGTGTGTCTTATCATTTACGATACAAGTACACGTTCCCACTCATATCTCTGCTGCAGGCTCGAAGATGTCGAGGCGAAGTTGGCGGATACCGAGAAAGAGGCGGAAAAGGCCCGCAAAGAGTCCAAGAGCGCGCGGGATGCATTCAATGATATCAAGAAGCAGCGGTGCGTAAATACAAAGTGGACGTGGGATAGATCATTTCAGCCTGATATCTGGCGTGCAGGACGGAGCTGTTCAACAAGGCGTACAACCACATCTCGGAGCGCATCGACCAGGTGTACAAAGACCTCACCAAGGGCAAGGCGGCACCTATGGGCGGTGTCGCATACCTCAGTCTTGAAGACAACGAGGTACGAGTCGTCGGTTCCTGCTGCCCCTTTTACCCTGTCTTTCTGACTTACCCACACGCGTACCAGGAACCGTACCTGAGCGGTATCAAATACCACGCTATGCCTCCGATGAAGCGCTTCCGCGATATGGAACAGCTCTCCGGTGGCGAGAAGACCGTCGCCGCGCTGGCACTCCTCTTCGCCATCCATAGGTAAGCAGCCCGCGCTGCTCCTAATCTCCCCTGTGGCTGACCGCGCATGCGCACAGCTACCAGCCGAGCCCGTTTTTCGTGCTCGACGAGGTCGATGCTGCGCTGGACAACACGAACGTCGCGAAGGTGGCGAACTACATCCGCGCGCACGCGTCGGACACGTTCCAATTCATCGTCATCAGCCTCAAGGGATCGCTGTACGAGCGCGGCCACTCGCTCGTGGGCATCTACCGTGACCAAGACGTCAACAGCTCCCGGACGCTGACGCTCGACGTAAGCGTGCCTCACTCTGTTTGCCGGCGTTCTTCCTGCTCACATTTTTGTCCCCCTAATTCAGCTGACGCAGTATGACGAATGAGCCCCAATCTGTCTCTCCCTGTTTGTCTCGAACATAAATATATACATCACAACCTTTGTTCTTTATGCTTCAAAGCCTCGTGTATGACACCCGTTCTCTGTTATGGCTATACTGCACTCGCACCCCACACCCCGTGTTCGGGACGTCACACGGTGTTTCGCGTATCGCACCATCCATTTCGTATTCATAAATAAACCGCAGCTAATTGTGTTCGATGGGACGCTCTGGATGTTGGCGCCCGGAGGGCCTCAGGGCATTTTCGGACTGTCAGACCCAACACCAAAAGGGAAGGGCAAGTCGACTTGAAAAGGGTCAGGCTCCCTTAAGTAAGGAGTCGTGGCCTAAAACAGTCTTAGTAGGAAGTATTGTGTCTAGTAGTACTATATTGGATCCCCAGGGGGCTTTGAAACCATGTCTGGCCGGACTGGTCAGCCTGAGGGGAAGTCTATAGTAGGCCTTAGCTACAATTGATGCTTCACTTACGGTGGGTAATACTGGTGGGATGAGATATGCCCACTACCACGACCGTCCTTCACTTCAAGTGATGTCCGAACTGAGGCTAGTGTCAGGAATCAGAGGCGCGCACTTTTATTTTTCTTTCATTCTTTCGTATTCCATTATGTTCCACTCCATAC
>QLPN01008285.1:0-48782 GCA_003314395.1 Albatrellus ellisii
TGTGCTTTGCATTGGCCACTCCCTTGGTTTACCATACAGACATCAGACCATATGCATGCTGATGTACTTGCATGGCATATTACAACAGAACATTATTGAAGTCTGAGTCCAATGATGAAGATGATGGTGAGCATCCTCTTGTTACAAGGCACTTCCTTAGGCACCTCATAACAGATTTGTTTTTTTTTTGTCTTTTGTCTTTTTTCCTTTTCCTTTTCCTTTTTCTTACTTACTATAAGTGTAGCATTATCTACAGCTGTGAACTTTGCTCCAACTAATAGTAAGGACTTTATCTTTTTACCTTTACAGTACTATAGTATCTACATACTTAGCTGTGAGCTTAACTCCAAGTACTGTGATGTCAGGCTGCTTCTATTTTCCTTTTATTTTTCCTCATTTTTCTCCATATTTCTTATGCCTCTATCATCATAGATCTTACAGTCACTCCTGATCTATTGAAGTGATTCTCACAATCACACATTCCATTTGTTTGTCTTTATAAATGACATGTATGTCATCCAATCTCTGATCAGCCTGTTCTATCTTTAGTTATGCTTTGTTTTCTCATTCTTACTGCAGATGCTCACCAATCCTTCTCACACCTGCTGTGGAGTATCACCAATCACTCTCACAGTTACTGCAGAGCCTCAGTCAGCACTGATGTGTCCTCTCTATTATTATATATGACATCATTACTGTACTTTCTCACTCTCTGGCCCTATACTGTACAGCATGGTCTGTGCACTCCTCTGGGTAGTATATATAGCATAGTCCACTTAGCATTCTATCCCCAGTTCTGATCATCTGGGATATCTGCTAGGTGCAGTACCTTCTAGTCCTTTTCTTGTCTGACTTAGCTGACTATATATCTGGGATATCTGCTAGTTGAAGCATGATTGTCCTTTTTGTTTTAGCATTTCTTCAGTTGTTTGGCTTTGACATTGTGTCAGCCTCACAATTGATCAGAACTCCCTCTCCTGCCACACCTTTCCTCTTCCTCCCTTTCCTGCAGACAGGTATTTTCACCTTCAATTCATCTGCAATCCTTTTTACACCATAGGGTTTATATGCAAGCCCAAACACAAAGTAGACCCTTTTTGCCACACTCTCTTCCTTCCCTGCCCTCCTCTCACTTATTGCCATCACTGCAAGTGGCAAAAGCACAAGAGTGAGTGTATCTGTAGCTTGTGGACTCATGTATACATCCCTTGCTCACCTTCCTCTATGCTTCAACTTCTTGTTGGACATTACAGTGTTCAACCCATCCACCTCCACCTCTCACCCAGTGACATCCTCCACAGCTTGCATGTGGTGGACCCTTGGAGTGGAATGATCGATATGCAATCATGGATGTTCTGGGAGGAGCATTTTGGATCAGAGGATACCTGGGAATGGTTGAGATCTACTGACAGCTCAGGGACTGCCCGCCCCTTCTTCATGCTGCCCTTGTCCCCCCCACACTCACTCTAGGACAGAGCAACTCTTGGATGAAGGTCTAAGTGTGAATTTTTACTCTCTTCTCCCAACCACTTGCCCCTCCTCTGTTTGACTCCATCTTCACCATCACCTTCTAGCTTGGCATGCATGCATCATCATACAGCATTGAAGTGAACCTTTGACCAACTACAAACACTTTCCCCTTTGGCTATTTCCTGATCCTAGGTCAGAGTGGTGGAGAAATCAGGATAGGAGGTATTGTGTTAAGTACCCTCCAACCCTCTTCAGAGAGTTGTTGTACCAGTACTACAATGACCCTTCCCTTGTCCCTCCCCCTGTCCTACTTGAGTTAGGAGCTCACCCAGATCACACATTTCATATCAATCCCCATCATCATTTCACATCTTATATCACAGGAGGTCCAGAAATGTCTACATACTAGTGTAGACATATCTCCTTTTCAAATATTCATGGTTTTCTTGTTTGTCTGTCTTATCATCCATGCATTTTATTGAAAATATAGTGCTTCTATTGTATGACTGAGTGAGCAATCAATTAGACATCACTCAATTACAGAAGCACAGGAACCCTTGTCGAAATAATCCAACAAATCATCAGACAATCTGTCACAAGACAACCAGTGGAATGCTTGGAGCAGGAGACAGCAGTCCCCTCCACAACACAGATAAGACAGCAAAAGCCAGAATCACACTCAAGGAATTGATTCATGAGTTTAGCAGATCAAGAACTGTTGATGTCACTCCACTTATACTCAGACATTGAAGGTCTTGGTATAGCCTTAGCAGCAACTCTTCAACCTCCATCTGCAGTATCTGCTCATATGGATCAAGAACACAAACAACCAAGTTTTGGGGAGATGATGAAGATAATACAGGATCAGCAGAAGTTGCTAGCCTCACAACAAGAAGTAATGATGAACTTGATGAATCATCTAGCAATAGCAGAAGAAGGAGGTTCCTCTTCAGGGCACAGAATAGGCCTGCCACCCCAGGTCCACCTCCCCAAGGTTCATGTCACAGAACCAACTCCTTTTGATGGAGACAAAAAGAAGTTCCAATCTTATTTGGATCAAATTTATCTCATCCTTCGAGCACACCCAGAATATCAAGATGAAGATAAAGTAACAGTCATATTATCATACATCAAAGGAGGATATGCAGAAGAATGGAAGAAGGGTGTTCTGCAACAAATGGAGGCACATAGAACAGAACCAGAGCAACATGAAGAGCCATTTAAAAACTTTGAGGATCTTCTAACAATGATGAAGATAACATTTGGAGATCACAACAAAGAGCAAATGGCTCAACAAAAGTTGACCACCATTTTACAGGGAAGTCATCACATAGAGGAATATATCACTGAATCCCTCCTTTACAAACAGCATCTGGATATAATGATGGGGCATTATGCACATTGTTTAAAAAGGGGATGAATTGTCCTCTCCTCCAGTCTTGTTATATGGAAACACCGATTCCTATCAATTTGGATGGTGGGTCAGAAGAGCTCAAGTTAGGGTGTATGTCTGGCAAGACATGCAAAACTTCAAAACAACATGGGGAAGAAGGCAGACACAAGGGCAATAACAGCAATTTGGAAGGCAACAGGGGCAACAATGCAATTTTACCCCTCACAGAGAATTTACTTCCACAGCTGCATCTGCTGGAGAACAAATGGATGTTGACAGAGCAAGAGGACCATGCCCTCAACTATGCTTTAACTGTGGCAAGGAAGGACATTTTGCCAGAGAATGTCCAGAACCAAGGTGCCCTCAAGGGCAGCAAAGAAGGGGGGATGTGAGGACCCTTCAGGAGATGTGTGCACTGAATGAGGCAGACTTCTTGGCTGAGATGCAGAAGGAGTTCCAGGCATGTGGTCTCAGATTAAATGATCTGAATAGCTCAAAGAGTGGAGTACAGCAGTTGGGTTTTGGGTTGGACAGGAATTGAGCACAAATTCGCCATCCTACAATTGGTTTTCTATGCTTCAGACTGATGATACAGACATTGATTGTCTCAATGTTTGTAAACAAATTTATTTAACATGCATTGTTCTGTCTTACTCTCAGTCTGAAGTGAAGCCTCTAGTGCAACAGGTTATTCCTCCTGTCAAGAAAAAGGATTATATTTGAAGAGCAATATTCAATATTACAAGTTTCCCTGAAATGAAACTCAAAATCAAAACAGTGGATACTGGAGCTGTCTTAGAAGTTGACACTCTACTGGATTCAGGGGCAACTGGATTATATGTTGACAAAGAATTTGTCAAGAAAAACAACTTAGATACAAAAAAACTTGCAAAACCAATACCTGTATACAACATTGATGGATCACTCAATCAAGGAGGATCTATCAAAGAGATGATTGATTTCATTATGACTATCAATGGCCACACTGAATGCACTACTTTTGCAGTCTGCAATTTGGGCAAAAAGAATGTCCTTGTTTGTGAATCATGGTTGAAAATCCATAACCCTGAAATTGATTGGCTGCAGGGAAAAATACATTTCACCAGATGTCCATGCAGATGTGAAGTACATCTCAAAGCTGATAGACAGGTATGGAAGTCAAACAAGAAGCTGATGAAACAGCAAAATTGAGCCATACATCAAGAAGCCAAAGAATGGATTACAGCTGAAGAAGGAGATCAGATATTGATGGTCATGGTAGATCAAAAAGAAATGGAGGCATCCATTCAAAACATTAGCCAAGATCTTGCCATTGAAGCAGAAAGAAAGAAATTGAAAAAGAATTTTGAGGATATTGTACCCAAAGCATATCATCATTTCAAACAGGTATTTGACAAAGAAGCCTTTGATTCTCTTCCTCCACAATGACCTTGGGATCATGCAATTGAACTTAAACCAGGAGCTAAACCATCTGCTGGTAAAGTCTACAATCTTTCCTTGGATGAACAGAAACAATTGGAGTTGTTCATTGAAGAGAATCTAAAGAGTGGTCATATTTGTCCCTTGAAATCCCCTATGGCATCACCCTTCTTTTTATCAAAAAGGAATCTGGAGATCTTTGACCTGTTCAGGATTATCATAAGCTCAATGACATGATGATCAAGAACAGTTATCCTCTTCCTCTTATCTTGGAATTGATTGATTGTCTTCAAGGAGCACAATACTTTACCAAGATGGACATTCATAGGGGCTACAATAATGTTAGGATCAAAGATGGTGACAAATGGAAAGCTGCCTTTGTCACCAACAAAGGTTTATTTGAACCTCTTGTCATGTTCTTTGGTCTTTGCAATAGCCCAGCCACCTTCCAAATGATGATGAACCACTTATTCAGAGGTCTTATCTCCAGGGGAGTTGTGGTGGTCTATATGGACAACATCTTGATCTTTACAGCAACATTAGAAGAACATTGGAAGGTCACACAGGAAGTACTTCAAATACTTGCTGACTACAAACTCTACCTCAAACCAGAGAAATGTGAATTTGAACAAACATTTATCAACTTCCTTGGCCTGAAGATTTCTTTTGACAAGATTGCTATGGATCCAGTCAAGGTACAGGGTATCAAAGACTGGCCAATCCCACAGAACCTTCATGATGTTTGCTCATTTTTGGGCTTTTGCAACTTCTATTGTTGATTTATTCTTGGGTTCTCTGATATTACTAAACCCTTGAATGAGCTCATGCAGAAAGATGTCAAGTGGCATTGGGATGATGAATAGCAGTTGGTTTTCACTCATTTGCAAGATGCTGTGTGTTCTGAACCAGTTTTAGTCTTTCCAGATGAACAATATCCATTCAGAGTTGAAGCAGATAGTTCTGGTTATGCTACTGGTGCAGTTCTTTCTCAGCTTCGACAGGATAACAAGTGGCACCCAGTTGCTTACCTCAGTAAAGGTTTGTCCCCTGCTGAGTGTAACTATGACATCTATGACAAGGAGATGTTGGCTGTTATCTGTGCTTTGGAAGCATGGCATCACTACCTTGAAGGTTCCATTCACCCAGTGATATGTGCTGTGCCAGGCTGAAGGGGAAAAACAAACCACAACCACAGCAATCACTGGAGGGTGTGAGCTGTAAGGTTCTCTAGACACCAAAGTAGAGAGGGTTAGTAGTTAAGGGCAATAAGCACAATAGTGTGACTTGACTAGAGCAACAAGGGGACCACAACTTGGGTAACAAACAGGTGATATGACACAATAAGGAGAATGCAATGTGACACAAGGGAGAGCACAATAGAGAATCCAATGCAATGGAGACAAAATGCAATGCAGTAGAGAATGCAATGAAGTGCAATGCAATGGAGAATGCAACACAAAGGAAAACACAACACAATAATAGACATGACTTATGAGGAATGCACACTTTTCTTGATAATAAGGCATGCAGAGGGAAGATCAAAGTGTGCTTTTTGATTATGGACTCAGATGGGGAGGAGAAGTCAAATTGTGAGTGGGGGGGAATCTCCCCTTTCTCCTGGATGACATGCCATCTAAATACAAGTCTAGCTCCAAGACTGGAGCACAACAAAACAAAACAGAAAATTTACAGTGCAGGGTTGATCATGGGGAGTATTAGAAATGAGGAGTCTAGATGTGGCAAATAAAGTATCATACTAGAATGGCTGAGCAAAAATGGAAAAATGTCAATCACACCAAATGCTGACTTCACAATTCATGACTCCATGGACTGCGTCTTGGCCTATACAGCTTATTAATCTTGCTCCTCATTGGCCAAAGCCAGTCCTATAGTCTGATGCCTAAACAAATGCACAATTGATGTGGCTATGGATGATTGTCACATGCAGTGCATTTATATCACTGTGTTTGCTTGGTGTCATGGATGGTCATTTTCCAGCATTATGTGCACATGATGCTCATCACCAGTTCAAGTCATCACTGACCACAAGAACTTGGAATACTTCATGATGGCCCAGAAGCTTAATCATCATCAAGCTCATTGGTCACTCTACTTGTCTTGCTTCCAGATTGATATGGTCCACAAACCAGGTGCCACCAATGTTCACCATGATCTCCTCTTGAGATGTTCAGACCATAAGAAGGGGGTAGAAGATGACAACAAGAACATCATCTTGCTCAAGCTGGAATTTTTCAAACACAAGATTTCTCTTGCAGCACTTAGCCCTCCTATCTTAAAAAGAATCATGGATGCACAAAAAGAAGACCATGACTATATTGTTTGGGACAAGTTGGATGCAGACTTGAGGAAAACTGCAATGTTCGCATGATGGAGTGAAGATGAAAAGAAGATGCTCTTCTATGATAGGAAACTCTACATCCCAGAAACAATGTACACTGAGCTGATGAAAACCTGTCACAACTCTCCACTTGCAGGACATCCAGGTTACAAGAAAACACTGGAAATGGTTTGATGACATTTTTGGTTCCCCAACATGGCATCATATGTTGAGAAATATGTCAAAGGATGTAATTTATGTCAAAGGATGAAGACTTTCCCCACAAAACCTCAAGGAGAGTTAACACCCAATGAAATCCCTTCATGACCTTGGCAAATCATCTCCACAGATCTCATTGTCAAATTGCCTGAAAGCCAAGGCAATGATTCCATCCTCATGGTTGTGAATTGTTTCACAAAAATGATTCATGCTATTCCAACAACAGAGATGATAACAGCAGAAGGAGTGGTGCATCTCATGAGAGATCATGTTTGGAAACATTATGGTCTCCCAGGAAAAGTTTTATCAAACAGAGGACCTCAATTCACATCACAAGTCATGTGCAAATTGAACTGCTTATTGAGGATACAAACAGCCACATCCATGGCCTATCATCCTCAAACTGATGGTCAAACAGAGTGGATAAATCAAGAAATTGAACAATATTTCCATCTTTTCATCAACCATCAACAGAACAATTGGGCAAGTTGGTTGCCTATGGCTGAATTCACAGACAACAATCACATTCATTCAGCAACAAAATATTCACCATTTATGGACAAAATCCAAGAATGGGCCATGAACCTTGTATGTCTCCCAAAATTGACTCAGTGGACTATTGAATTCTGGGCAGGGCAGCAGACTGAGAGATGACAATGATGTAAAACAAACAGGCATTAAGCCCAAGACTGATTGAGATTGTGAAAAGGGCTAAAGCCCATCAGAGGAAGAGACAAGGGCAAAACTGCCACATCCATAAGATAGAGAAGATGTGTACCAGAGGGTAGTGCTAAGAGCAGCCTATTGGACAGTCTTAGGGAAGATTGATAATGGTACTCCTGGTAATGAGGGAGTGAATATGCGCTTGATATGCATAATAGATGTTCCTAATGATGATGAAGATTGGGATCAATGAGATAGTGATGAGGATGATTCCACCAATAACTATATGGGGATCCAGGATGATGAGTGTAGGATGTCTTTAGTGATGCTTAGAGTGGCTTTAGAGATCTTAGACTTAGTTCTTAGAATGTGAAGTGAGTTTGTAGTGAGCTTAGGTCAAGCACAGTATAGGAGAATCCCTAGATTGCAAAGTTGACAAGACTGGGGTTTAAGACTGCCAGTCTTTCAACTATTTATACAAAACCAGAATCCTAAGTATAGTAAAGTTGCACAGTAGTGCACAGTAAGTAAATGATAATGTGCAGCCTCAGTCAGCACTGACACATCCTCTCTATTATTAGATATGACATCATTACTGTACTTTCTCACTCTCTGGCCCTATACTGTACTGCATGGTCTGTGCACTCCTCTGGGTGGTATATATAGCATAGTCCACTTAGCATTCTATCCCCAGTTCTGATCATCTGGGATATCCGCTAGGTGCAGTACCTTCTAGTCCTTTTCTTGTCTTACTTAGCTGACTGTATATCTGGGATATCTGCTAGTTGAAGTGCAATCATCCTTTTTGTTTTAGCATTTCTTCAGTTGTTCAGCTTCGACATTGCATCAGCCTCACATGTGAAGTGTTACATTTTACATTTATCTTTCTTCATTTACTCACATCTACTTGCTAAGGACTATCATTATACAATCAGCAAGGATTCACCATATTTCTGTTGACAATTATATCTTATGTAATACTTACCTTCCTTTTTCATCTCACATACTGTACTCACACACACATATGTATACATATGTGTACACAAGTCTTACTGTACACAGCACTCTGGTCCATGCACTGATAGAGTTACTATAAGTAGTATATGCATAGGTCTTACTATGATAGAGAACAATTCTAGTTCTACTCATGCACATGACCTGCCTTCGTCAATTTCATCTCTATTTTGCTTTGTTTATCTCTCATTAACTTTGTGCTTGTGGCTACTTGTTAGTAGCTTACATTTTGATAGGCTGTTAGTCACACAATCATGTTGATCTTGAAACTCTGTTTACTTATACTATACTGAGGATGTTTCATTAGTATAAGTAGTTGCAAGTGTTAAACTTTCTCATGCTCTGTACTGAAACACACTTGCAGCCACCCTTGGTCAGATGGTCTGTGTGCTGCTTCTACTAGTATTTATACCACTTGTACTCATCCCAGAATATTATCAACTCTAGTTGCACTTCTCTTCACTTGCCTGTACTCATGAGCACCAGTTCACTGGTTATTTGTGTCTTCCTCTCATGCATGTCTGCAGTCTTGAGCCTGATCACTGCTAAGAGCAGCCTATTGGATGGTCTTAGGGAAGGTTTGTGATAACTATACCCCTGGTAACAAGGTAGTTGTTATGCACTTGATATGCATAGTAAATGTTCCTGATGATGATGATGATGATGATGATGATGATGATGATGATGATGATGATGATGAGTGGGATCAACAAGATAGTGATGAGGATGATACTGTCAGGCTGCATTTGCACCTTACTGTTATCCTTTTATTTTCCTTTTATTCTTTACATTCTTTTATTGTTTATCTGATGATATGATAAGATAATATCCTTTATCCTTTATCTTTGTTACATCTTATCTCATCATCTCATACTTACATTCATTTTGTTCTGGATGTCCCCATGCTGCACACTTACTGCAGGTATTGTCTTCATAGACCTGCCCTATAGTTACTGCACTGGTCCATGTGCTTATAGCTGTAGTATATAGTCTTTGTTAGATAGCTGAATATACTCCAGCTTGTTATGGCTGGAAAATCCTCTCCTTTGGATTATTCCTGAGTTGAGTGTGCACCAGTCTCCCTTATGGGATATATAGGACTGCTATCTTACAGATACCACCAATGACTAAATGAGGATCCAGAGTGTCAAGTTTAGGATGTCTTAGTGACACTTAGAGTGACTTAGAGATCTTAGACTTAGTTCTTAGAAGATAGTGAGATAAGAGTGAGCTCAGATCAATCACATTATAGGAGAATCCCTAGATTGTGAAATTGACAAGACTGGGGTTTAGGACCACATTGCTTTCAACTATTTATACAAAAACAGGAGTCCTGATAATCAGACAATGTAAATAAGATTCACTGATCAATGATAATTGTGCAGCAATCAACAAGATCACATAACCAAGTCATGTCCATAGTAAGCCAAAGCAACTGTAGCCACAAGTGTGAAATGAACAAGAGATAAACAAAGGTAAACAGAGATGAGATAAGATGAGTCCTTGCTAATTGCATAGTAATAGTCCTTAGGAAGTGAATGTAAATAAAGAAAGATAAGAGATAACGAAGCTTTATAGTACTTGGAGTAGAACTCACAGTGTAGTATGTAAATACTGTAGTACTATAAAGGAGAAGGGATAGAGCCCTTACTATAAGTAGGAGCTAAGCTCAACAACTGCATTTAATACTACACTTATAATAAGTAAGAAAAACAAAATAGAAAACACATTACAAGGTGCCAAAGTGTGAGGCCAATGCTAGACATCAAAGCCAAACAACTGAGGAAAGCTAATAAGGCAACAAAAAGGACAATCATGCTTCAAAGGCTAGTGGATATCCCAGATATATAATCAGTAAGGTAAGACAATGGAAAGACTAGAAGCTACTGCACCTAGTGGATATCCCAGATGATCAGAACTGGGGATAAAATGCTAAGTGAACTACCATATATATAGTACCCTAAGGAGTGCACAGACCATGCAGTACAGTATAGGGCTGGAGAATGAGAAAGTAAGGTAATGACATCATACCTAATAATAGAAGGGACATGTCAGTGCTGACTGAGGCTCCACAGCAACTGTGGGAGTGATTGGTGAGCATCTGCAGTAACAATGAGAAAACAAGTCATAACTAAATATAGAATGGGCTGATGGGAGATCAGATAACATGTGTGTCATCAGCAGATAAAGATGAACAAGAGGAATGCATGACCATGAGAATCACTTTGGTAGATCAGGAGCAATTATAAGATCTATAGCAGTAAAGACATAAGAAAAATAGGAAAAATGAAGAGAAAAATAGAGAAAATAATAGCAGCCTGACCCAAAGCAAGTGCCAGGTCTTGATTAAGTGAGGTGTTATCAACATGATGTGAAGCTGTACTATGGCTAGTTCCTGTCTAGAGAGTTGGCTACTCTGAGCCAAGAGATAGACAGGGGAGTTTTGCTCATAAGCACATGGTCAGGGTTGAACTTATCTTCAACACCCCCACTAAGGGCAAATGCCCATTATACCCCTAGCCCAATCTAGGGGTAGCCATTTTATGCACTATTCTGGATGCAACCAGTGCAACCAGGGCCTATGACCATTTGATAATAGAGATAGCCTTGTGAGGCTAGGACAAGGTAGAGTGACCATAGGACTATTGTCCAAGAGGCCATACATCTGAGATGGAGGAGCATATGGGAGAATAGATGAATATATGATGAGAGCATGACAATGACATGATGAAAAGAGCAACTATGAGAGGTACTGTCAGGCGGAGAAGGGGGGGAGATGACAGGAGTCCTACCTCAGCAAATAGAAGAAGTGCTGAGGAGGTACAATGATAAGGTAGAGTAGATATGGTTAAGGTGAGATAGAGTTAGAGAGGAGCTTGGACCATAAAAACAAAGAAGAGTCCCATAAGGGGAAACAGAGTGGGTTGATCACATAAGATAAGAGAAGACATACAAGATGTAATATGAGTATGACCAGCATCCTGAAACAAAGAAAAACTGACAAGGTTGAGGCAGGCTTAGGTCAAGCACAGTATAGGGGAATCCCTATATTCCAAAGTTGACAAGACTGGGGTTTAAGACCACCAGGCTTGCTGATGAGCTCTCATGGTGATTCTTACAAGGTAGCTCAGTGGTTAGAGCACCCACCTGGAGTACAGAAGGTCCTTGGTTTGAACCCAAGCCAAGTCACTATTCTGGCACCAGTGCTACTCAACAAACCCCCTCTTAAGAACTAAGCCAAAGATCTCTAAGCCACTAAGTGTCACTAAGACATCCTTCAATTTGTCACACTGGATCTTTAAATAGTCATTGGGGTGATAGTCCTTATTGATATCTCATTCATCCCACTCCTTATCATCCTCAGAACCATATACATCAACTATCCTGTTACCAGGAGACCCAATCACCAAATCCCTAAGACTGTCTAATAGGCCACTCTTAGCACCTTCTGCTAAGAGTGGTCTATTGATTGGTCTTAGGATCAAAGTCTCCTGGTAACAATGATGAGAGGAATGGATGAGATAATGATGAGGATGCTAGCTCCAATGATCATCTTAGGATCCAGTGCAAAATGTCTTAGTGTCACTTAGAGATCTTAGGATTAGTTCTTAGTATAGAGAGGAAACTTTGATTGAGCTGGTGCAAGTGCAGTAAAATGGGGATTCCATAGGTTGTGAGGTTAACAAGACTGGGGTTTTAAGACCACCAGGTCTGTCACTACTTATACTAAGGAAACATCCTAAGTATAGTACTAGTATTCACAGATTGTGCAGTAATCAATAAGATCATGTGACAGTGACACATACTAGTAAACCACATGTAAGTAGCCACAGGTGCAAGTGGAATAATAAGCAAACCAAGGTAAATAGAGATGTGTCCTTGCTAATTGTATATAATAGTTCTTAGCAAGTATATGTAAGATAAATGAAATAAAGATAAGGCACTTTATACTTGGAGTTTAAACTTACAGCTCAGAATGTAAATACTGTAGTACTATAAAGGTAGAATGATAGAGTCCTTAATATATGTTGGAGCTATGCTCACATGTTAGTTATACCAGACATATAGTAAGTCAGATAAGAAAAATCAAAAAGAGATGATAAAAAAAGAAGAAAGAAAAAAAGAGTCCAATATGAGGTGCCTAAGCAAGTGCCCCATAACACTGCCCCCAAAGGAGGGGATGAGCAGCAAGATGGGAAGGGTAGCAGAATGAGCCCACAACTTGTGCAATTGACACCTGATGGTTGCTAGAAGGGCTTGAGAGCCCAGAGATAGTATATGGACAGCTGTGGGTCTCTGTGCAGGTTCAAAGATATGAGGGAGTGATGAGGGTTGTGTGTGGCAGGGGTGGTTGGCACCAGACTTGAACACAAACAAAGGAAAAGAAGAAAATGATGATGTTAGAACTGTGTGAGAGTGGAAATGTAAGAGTGGCATGCTCTGAGTAGCACAGTATCTGCATGATGTTTATGAGACTGGAGTCTGCATATATCCCTAAAAGCAGGAGACTGGGTGCACTCAACTAAAGATCACTCAATAGAAGAGGAAATCCAGCCATAACTAGCTGGAGTATATTTGCTATACTACAGCTATCTATATACTCTATGAGAAGGCGCATGGACCAGCACCACTACTCTAGGGCAGACACTACAGTACAACTCCACAGTAAGCTATGGTACCATGCAGCTACATCATGGTATGACTTCATAGTCTAGACCAAAGGAATGTAAGTAGAAATGATTAGATGTAGATCAGATAAGATGGAGATAAGATGATCTAATCTAATCATAATCAAAGGAAAACATAAAAGAAAAGAAAAGAATAAAGAGATAAATGCACCAAATAATGGTGCCTGACAATGTCACTCCTGATTGCTGGAGAGGAGGGGGACACCCCAGTCTCTCTTTATACTGTAGTCACATATGTCCATTGCTCTGTGTTGGAGCCTTGTCCCCCTCAAAGCATCCACATATGTACTCTAGCTTATTGTTCTTCATACCACATAAGCTACTCTACATATGCATTCCCACTTTCCATCACTGAAGTGAGTACTAATTTATTCCCCCATCTCTTTCAAATCATGCTATTCCAGTGCATTGTGCACATCTGTTGCACTACACTCTGCTATCTTCTGTTCACTCTGACCATGGTTACCTACATAGCATTCTTTCTATTCCTGAATATATTGCACATCTCTGTCATAATATGCTCTGCTATCTTCTGTGCACTCTCACTATCAGCTCTCTCCAGTCATGGATGCTCTCTCAATAGCTGTGCCAGCTATACTTTTCTTCCTCAGGTGTCACCTACACAGGTCACAGGTTCAGTATGTTGCCCTACCTACCCTGCTCTCCATCCCCATTGTCTTGGGCTTCAACACAATAAGTGAGAGAACAAGGAGGGTGACTGAAATAGAATATAATAAAAGAGGGAAGATAACAAGAGCTGAAGGACAATGGGGAATGAGGACAATAATGTGGTTAGGACAATAGATGTTATTGTGAGTGAGTCCAATGTCCTGAAAACAAAACAAATGAGGGAAGGTAAAAGAAAAAGTGACCATGATGTTGTTATGACACCAGAGACTCAGCAGATAATCAACACCCCTTGTTGCTGAGACAACAGGGAGTGAGGGATTCATGATAAAGGGTTGGTGAGACCCAAGGATGAGTGATGATGCATGAAAGTGTCAAATAGAAGAGGCTTGATGAGTGTATCAATGATGTGAAGTAAGAGAAGGAGTTGTCTGTGTTGTGTGCACACTGATGAATATGGTGATAACATGTGTCAATGTGCTTTGCCTTTCTTCCTGTGATAGGATTGTTTGCAATGTTGACTGATCCCTTGTTATTTACATAGAGAGTAATGGGAGCATTGGAGGGAAAACTGATGTCACCAAGGAATTGGCAATACCAAGCCACTGAGTGGCAGCCTGGAGAGTGTGATATACACAGTTTCAGAGGACAAAGAAGCAACATGTTGTTTCTTTGATGACCAGGAGATGACTGCATCTGCAAGGAAGAAGGTGTGTGTGCCTGTGGACTTGTGATCATCTTGGTCTTCTGCCCAGTCTGAATATGAGTGGCCATAGAGGCCTGAGTTTGGCATCCCATTGTAGCATAGACATGGGTGAGAGGTGCCTTAGGGGTACCTGAGGATGTAGTGCACTGTGTGGAGGTAGTCATCTGATGGATTTGCACTGTACTGTGTGAGGTGAGGGATGGTGTAAGATGTGATATGATCATGGCACAGAGTAGGGAGCTGATTCATTGTTGGCACAGCATTCTGAGAGATTGTGATGCTATTTGATCAGACTTAATTAGGTGGAGTGAGGACAGAAGGGGAGTATGAGTGGGGTTTGAGTCTGCATAGCTAAACCATGATAGGACATCCTTGGTGTAGGATTCTTGATATATCTCCAGGACATGATTGGAGTGGTCTTGAGTGATGTGGAGTCCTAAATACAAGTGGTTCTCACCCAAATGAGTCATGTCAAAGGACCTGGATAGGGAAAATTTGAGTGAGATAATGATGATCCCAGAATGGTGATGGTGTTGACATATAGAATGAGGAGGAGATGAAAGGATGAGTGTGAGTCCCCACCTTTTTGGCAATATACATATACCCCTGAGTCAGAATGACTGCAGTGGAGCCTGTGGTCAAGGAGGGTCTGATAGAATTTGAGGCTCCATTGACATGAAGCCTGTTTCAGGCCATAAATAGCTTTATGCAGATGACAGACCTTGGATTCTTGGCCAGGGACAGCAAAACTATGAAGTTGTACCATGTCAATATCTTTGCCAAGATCACCATTGAGCAGGGCTGACATGAAGTCCATAGAGTGGATTTCCCAGTCTTCAAGGGCAGTGATGGTGAGGAGGAGGTGAATGGATTTGAAGCAGGTGACAGGAGAGAAGGTTTTGGTGTGAGGCCAATGGTAGCCAGGCCAAGAAACAGAGATAAATGGGACCATTCTTGCTGACTAGTGGATATCCCAGATAATTAGAACTAGGAATATCACCAGGAGTCCTAAGGTGCATATAGGACTGGTAGTATAGGGCAGGCTCCAGATGTTGTCAGAGTTGCACAGTCAGATAGTAAATGTTAACCAATGAAGACCCTCATAGGTCAACGAGTAAAGTCTGCAGTAAGTGTGAGAGAGATTGGTGATACTCCACAGCAATCATGAGAAAGCTGAGTGAGAATCTGCAGTCCAGGTGGGAAAAGAGTCATAAGTACTTTGCAACTGGGCTGATTAGAGATTGGTCAATATATGTGTTATTGGCTGTAGAATCTGACCAGAATAAAAGAAATACCAAATAGGTTGCTTCACTAGATCAAGAGTGATAAGAGGATCTGTGATGAGATAAATATAAGGAAATTATATAGAAAAATGAGGAGAATAACATGTGGCCTGACATTTGGTGTAGTTGACACCATGAGTTTGTGCAAAGCCTTTGGCAACAAGATGAGCATGAACATGGCCATCAGCTTTATGTCTGAACACCCACTTGTTCTGGACAACCTTTTGGCCAGAGGGGAAATCTACTAGGTCCCAGATGCCAGTGGATGTCAGGCTGACAAACTGATGACAGATGTTGTCACATAAGTCTTGCTACCTGACTTATCCCTACCTCCTTTAGAGGACTTATTGGGAGCTGCCTTGGAACCAGGCCAAGGGATGAGAGATCTCAGCCAAGGTAGAAGGGGTGGAACCAGCTGTAACAAGCTGGGGTCTATTCATCTCACTACTAGCCTACTTATAGTACTATGGAATGTGCACAGACCAGGCATAGTGACTAAGGGCAGGTCAAGTAAGTAGAAGGTGCAGTACATGTGCAGCATGTGTGGGAGCCACCAGGAGGAGGCAGTAAGGACTGTAGATAAGATAGAGGATTAGATTAGATGAAAAGTGATAAGATGAAAGAGATCTCATCTAATCTAATCTAAAGTAAAACATAAAAGAAAAGAAATAAAATGGCAGGAAATAAAGTCAGTGGTAGGATTCTGACAGTGGAGGCCATCATGTCAAGTTCAGGTTGACATGTGGTCTTCCATTCATAAGCATCTTCAAATGCAAGTGCTTCTGACAGTGTGAAGGGGTCATGACACCACTTGTGAGAGAAGGGCAGGACCAGCCCCAGGAGTGGCAAATAGGTTATCATCAGCATTGTCAGCCACAATTGAAGTGAAGGGGTGAGATCCCAATAGACACTATCTGTTGTGACTGAGTGAATGCATTGTAGAAGTAGAGAGAGTTCTGAATGCATGTGAAGAAGACATTTTCCTTCAGAGCAAAGGCCATAAGTGATGAGCTCCCATGAAGTTGGGGTTTGTCACTGTGAGGGCAAGTGAGAGGTGAGCATAAGTGAGTGAGGAAAGAGTTAGAACAACCAGTAAACTGGTGCTCAGAGTTACATGCAAGTGAGGGAGAGAGAACATTGGAAGTGTTATTCTACTGAATACAAGATGACAAGTATTTCTACTGGAGAGTCATGCACACAGACCATGTGGTAAGTAGTGGCTGGGAGTGTGTCACAGTATAGTACAAGTGGGAAAATATGTAGAGTGCAAGAAAATGTGAACAATGAGTGCTAAGAGTGGCCTATTGGATGGTCTTATAGAAGGTTTGCTATAACAATACACCTGGTAACAAGGTAATTGATATGTGCTTGATAAGTGTAGTAACTGTTCCTGATGACGATGAAGAGTGGGATCAATGAGATAGTGATGAGGATGATACCACTGATGACTAAATGAGGATCCAGAGTGATGAGTTTGGGATGTCTTAGTGACACTTAGTGTGACTTAGAGATCTTAGACTTAGTGAAGCAAGTTTGTAACGAGCTTAGGTCAAGTGCAGTAAAGGAGAATCCCTAGATTGTGAAGTTGACAAGACTGGGGTTTAAGTTTCAACTATTTATACAAAACTAGAGTGCTAAAGATAGTACAAGTAAATAAGGTTCATGGATCAACAACGATTGTGCAGCAATCAATGCAGTCACATGACCAAAGACACATCTGTGGATATAGTAAGTTGCTCAGCCACAAGTGTGAAATGAATGAGAGATAAACAAAGATAAACAAGAGTGAGTCCTTACTAAGTAAAGTGGAGCTGGGCTCACACTTGTAGTAATAATACTATGCTTTACTAGTAAGTAAGGGAAGAGAAAAAGAAAGAAGAAAAAAGAAAACCATTATGAGGTGCCAAAGCAAGTGCCTTGTAACAATGAGGGACAGGAAGATAGTGATGATGAGATACACCATTTGACAGTGCAACAAGATGAGGACTGAGAGAGGGAGCTCTTCTCCATAATATGCCAGATACTTCAAGTATGTTTTGAGGTACTCAAGGAGGATTATGTTGAGGGCAGTGATCTACTTGAAATGGGGGGTCATTTGTAAGCAGTCCCATATTAGGGTAAAACAGTGTGTGATGAGGTCAACACATGGTTTAGGAAGTGGTGCTACAAAGACCATCCTCCCCTGGTATGGCATGCTGCATGTGGCAGCATGGCATGCACATGGCAGTGGGGCTGCCACACATGGCATGCCACAGGCAGTGTGACACAGTGTGCCAGTGTGCCACTGCACAGCAGTGTCTGGCTTTTTACAACCACTCATGCTGCTGCTCACTGCCCCCCATGCTGGATGTACTGGCTGCTCACTACTGCCATGTACTGCATCCATAGGCTGCTCACCAGCTTCATTATGCCTGAGCTTCTACCCCCACACTGCATCCACTTGGCTGCTCACCACTGCCATGTGCTGCACATGCTGGCTGCTCAACATTGTCATCACACCTGGCCATGCTGTATGTGTTGGCTGTTCACTACCAGCATGTGCTGCATAGGCTGGTTGCATATCCTTTTTATTATAACAAAAAGTAAATTGCATGCAGGAGCTGACTTATTTACTATCCCCACAGACCATGACTCCCTCCCTCCCATGCTGCCACTGTACCAGCACAGTGCAGCAACTTGCTGGCTTGCTGCCCACATCCACTCAAGATGATGTGGGCCATTTGTACATCCCTCCTGTGCCTACTGATGCACCACATTGCTGCTGTGTCAACAGAATGTGGCCCCCTACCTGCCCATGTGACTGCTGCTTGAACAGTGCACTGTGTGCAGTCCAGTACTGCACATCTGTTATGGCTGGTTGAGGTGCTGGCTCACAACCACACAGCACATGAGGTCATGTGGGCCTGTGCTGCTCTTGGCCATGCATGTTGCAGAGGTGGCAGTGGCAGCATGGGGCAGCTCAAACCACAGTACATAGAGTGCATTGAAGCTGGCATGCATGTTTAACACAGTGGCAGGCCAGTACCTCTTCTGCTCCACACAAGTCAACTGACCCTCCCTTTCCCCCATATCCATGCCAAGGACAGGCAGGCATAGGGGCACATGAACTGCAATGATGTCATGCACAACATCCTGCCCAATATGCATGCAAGAATGTAAGGAACATTGACATCATATGGGATGTGTGCATCATTCTGACTGCTGTTTCCAGGCCTTGAGGCACACTGTGCCCACCCACATGCCCATGTTGCCACAATGTCAACAGTGCACAGCCACT
The DNA here is from genome assembly GCA_003314395.1 of Albatrellus ellisii. NCBI lineage: Eukaryota > Fungi > Basidiomycota > Agaricomycetes > Russulales > Albatrellaceae > Albatrellus > Albatrellus ellisii. The sequence continues at coordinate 19,098 of QLPN01008285.1, forward strand.
TGCTTGCCTGCCCACATGTGCACCACACTGCTGCCATACCAGCACATTGTGGCAGCTTGCTAGCTTGCTGCTTGCATCCACTCAAGACAACATGGGCAACTGGTACATACATCATCCTGTGCCCACCTGCATGCCCACATTACTGCTGTGCCAACAGTGCATGGCCTACCCACCCATGCCACCACTGTATGAACAGTGCATGGCCACCACCTGCCCACCCATGCCACTGCTGTGCCAATACAGCATTACCACCACCTCCTCACCCATGCTACCACTGTACCAGCACAGCACAGCAACATGCCTGCCTACCCCACCTACATCCACTCAAGATGACATGGGTAATTGGTACCTTCCTCCCTTCCCTCTTCTGCTCTCCCTCTCCCTTTCACATTCTCCATCCCTCTCACCTCCTTCCCTCTCCTTTTTCACACATTCCCCCACCTTCTTCCCATGCTGCTGCTCAACACAGTGCAGCTACTGCACTCAATGTGCATGCCCACACACATGTGCATACCATGCATAATGTGCTCAACACTGCATTTGAGCCCCAGACACTGCACTGGCATGTGCCAGCAAATGGATATCATATGCTCTGTTTCCTTTCATTCTTCTTCAATTTACATGGGACTCAACTTCCCAAATGTTCTATCAACAGAACTATCAACTTTGTGCCTATTGTGCATCTACTTCTATTTCAATCCATGGTTATTTCCTTTTATTCTCTGTTGCAATATATATATACAACTACAGTCATGTCTTATTGGTCAATGTTACAATGCAACATGTATCTTGACTTTTTGCAAAACTCTTAGTGAGTTCTGTTGATACAATATTATTAAACAATAATATATTGTGCAGAATGTTTATACTATGTTTTCTCTATGACTTCTACTCCAGAATGTGTTGTTATTATAAGGTTCTTCACCAACTCTCTTCTTATTTCACTATTTTGCATTTCCAGCTTCTTACTTACATTTACTTATATCTCCACTTGTGCTCATGTGTTTGAGTTCTAACTCTGCACATATATCATACACATAGTTATAGTTCATACTCTGCCAATATGTGTACTATGAGAGAGTTCTGGGTGGCACAGCTCCTTTCTTTAGTTGCTCATCTCAGACTCTAGTCCCCCACTTAGTGTGGTGTTTGTAGTGCTCCTATCTAATCCACAAATCACTGTCTATCAAAATTTAATGCTGCTGCATTAGCAATGGGTTGTGCCAGTGAACATCATGCCTGCAAGTGTAGGCAGTATGTGTGCAGCACACTTATGAGTGCATGCAGACACTCTCTGATTTTTGGCTACACATTACACTTTGGCAGTGCCAGCAGGTCCACAATTTCAGTTTATGCACACATCCCTGAATGCTTTGCTGGCATCAATTACTATATGATTTCTCTTTTCTCTATTACTTTCCTATCACTATCATGTATCCACATGTTGGCATGATCCCATCTTTGACACATCTCTCATTTTTACTATACAATTTTCTGATTTTATACCACACACTTTGGCTTTAACCATGCTCTGAGACCATGTAATATATGACCATCTTGACTGCATGAAAGGAGGCTAGGATGTTTATCACTCAATACCTGTTCTGTATGCAGATTGACAATAATTATACTCTGTTTTCATCCTCTCCTTCATGCTTGATGACTGGAGTTCATTAGTCATCATTGATTAGGCACTTTTCCTGTCTCATTCCATTAGCTACATAGGTCCATTGGTTTTCCAGTCTACCATAGTAACCATACAGTTAGCTGACTGTGATAGTTGGATTTGGATTTTGGATTTTGTTTTCACAGTTGAAGAGGCGCCTTTCATTTCCTTATATTAATTTAGGTGACCAACTATAATTATTAGAGATGGGGATCCTGCTGCTCATCATTGATTGTGCCCTTTTCCTTTCTCATCCTCTCATTCTTCAAGAAGATTCAAGAAGTGGATGTTTAGCCAAGTCTGCAACACAAGAGGCCTATATTTTATAGCTGGAGAGGCAATTGGAATTGGTCTGTAAATTGGACTTGGTCAATTGAAAGATAGGGTACTGTTTCCTTTTATTTTCTGTTGCAACAACATATGTATGCTTTCACAGGTGATGCCCTATTGCTCCATGCTGTAATGCAACAGAGTTCCCAGGGAGAATCAGCCTTGAATGTGGTGTATCCTGAGGTTATACAAATATTTTTACCAAGGCCTTGGTGAGGTTTGTTGGTAACAGACTATATACCATTGTCTTATTTAATGTGGTGTAGAAGCAGCAGCAGCAGCAGCAAAGCAGGGAGTGGAGTGTTCAAGCAAGATTGTTTTCTGTGTTGGATTGGTAAATTGTACTGTTGAATTGCACTGTTGTATTATACTCATCCATTTTCTCCCCTCTTAGGTGAGGGCACAGGGTTTGTGGTTGAAGGATAGATGGGGAGATGATTGAGGTTGGTTTATTGATTTGGAGATTGGTGTTGGTTTGTAAACTGGGATTAGTCTGGAAATAGATACAGTAATTTTTCCTTTTATTTTCCATTGTGACAATTATGCATAGTGTCATAGATGATATGCTATTACTCCATGTAACAATGTAAATTGGAATTGGTCTGTAAATGGGTTCTGTTGCAAAAACTTAAGTACACTTTCTCAGATGATACTCTATGTTGCAATGCAACAGGTTTTTACACTAATGGTGAGGAAGAGGCTGAAGGTGAGGTGGTGTGAGAGAGTACACAAATATGTGTAGAGAGAACACACAGAGTCTTTAGTGAGAGTAAGAAAACTCATGTTTAGATAACAACTATATCTGAATGTGAGGTGGCACAGGAGAGTATATGCATGTGTGTAGAGAGTCTGCTAAGATCAGCCTATTGGACAGTCTTAGGGATGTACAAGTGAGGACTCCTGGTAATGAGGTAGTTGGTGTAATTGGTATAAACAATTCTGAGAACAATAAAGAGTAGGATGAGGATGACAGTGATAAGAACAATTGCTCCAATGAATATGTGAGGATCCAGGATGATGAGTGTAAGATTTTACAAGGCACTTGCCTTGACACTTTGTAATGGATTTGTTTTCCTGTTCTTTTACTTACTATTAGAGCATATTTTTACTACAGCTGTGAGCATAGCTCCAACTCAATATAGTAAGGGCTTTATTCTTTCACCTTTACAGCACTATGGTATTCTTATACTTTGCTGTGAGCTTAGCTCCAAGTACTGTAAAGTGTCTCCATCTCAATACTTTATCTTTATGTTATTTACATTTACTTGCTAAGGACTATTACAATACAATTAGTGAGGACTCATTGCATCCTGTCTATATCTGTCTTTGTTTATCTCTTGTTCATTTCATGCTTGTGACTATTTACTTGTAGTTTACCATGCATGCAACTGGGTCACATGATCTTGTTGATTGCTGCACAATCATCATTGTTCTGTGAACTCTATATCATATGTAGTATTCTTAGGACTTGTCTTTAGTATAAGTAGTTGCAAACCTGGCAGTCTTAGACCCCAGTCTTGTCAACTTCACAATATAGGGATTCTCCTATACCATGCTTGATCTAGACTCATGTTCAACTTGCTTCAGCCCTAAGAACTAAGTGATCTCTAAGTCACTAAGTATCACTAAGACATTGTATACTTGTCATCCTGGATACTTGGATAGTCATCACAACTATTGTTCTCATCACTATCTCATTGATCCCTCTCATCATCATCATCAGGAATGTTTACATCAACTATCTTGTTACCAGGAGTATTCAATCCTTGAATCCCTAAGACTGTCCAATAGGCCACTCTTAGCATGAGATGTCCTAGCAATTGTGAGGCCGATGCAAAGCTGAAGCCGAACAACTGAAAGAATACTTAAAAACAGAGGACTGTCAGAACACATTATTTTTCTTTCTATTTTACGATTTCTTTTATCCTTATCACTCAAGATCTACACAAGATGTCTTATCAGATAATGTAGATCTTATTGCGATTACATATAACACATTCATTACTCGTCATCAGCCTGCTTACTATACATATATGACACATATTCTCACAGTCACTTACAGAGCTTCTCACAGATGCTGCACATCCTTACTGATGCTGTGCAAGTTGCTTATTGATTGTTCACAGGAATGCTGCGCATTCCTTTATGATATACCTGCCCTAGAGTACTTACATGGTCTGTGCACAGGTTTCCTTTTAGTATATATACTTCAGCTGTATCATAGTTACTCTTCAGCTGAATACATCTGGGATATCCATATGCATAAGCATGATCTCATCCCTTTGTTAGCTCTTTCCTCCGTCTTATACATTGTGTGACCTTGCTGGCAAACATCGGCCTCACAGGACAATCGTGCTTAAGCTAGTGGATATCCCAGATGTATTAGAATATAGTAAGAAGAGAAAGGAGTACTGTACCTAGTGGATATCCCAGATGATCAGAACTGGGGAATAAACCGCTAGGAGTCCTATGTATATATAGTACCCTAGAGCATGCACAGACCATGCAGTACAGTATAGGGCCAGAGAATGAGAAAGTGAAGTAATGACATCATATCTAATAATAGAGGGGATGCGTCAGTGCTGACTGAGGCTCTGCAGCAACTGTGGGAGTGATTGGTGATACTCTGCAGCAGGTGTGAGAAGGATTGGTGAGCATAAACAGTAAGTGTGAGAAAAGGAGTTATAACTAAAGATAGAACAGGCCGATTGAAGATTGGACAACATATGTGTCATCGGCCGATAAAGACGAAGAAAAAGAGTACATGACCATGGGAATCACTTTGATAGATCAGGAGCAATTGTAAGATCTATGATGATATAGATGTAAGAAAATAGAGGAAAATGAAGAGAAAAATAGGGAAAATAATAGCAGCCTGACAGCAATGCTTGATGACTTAGCGATCTTAGGCTCAGTTCTTAGAGGTGTAGTGAGACTTAGGTGAGCTTGGGTCAAGCACAGTAATAGGAGAATCCCTAGATTGCAAAGTTGACAAGGCTGGGGTTAAGATCACCAGGCTTGCCACTACTTATACCATAGAGATGCTCCAAAGATAGTACAAGTAACTAAAGTTCACAGATAAATGATGATTGTGCAGCAATCAACAGGATCATATGACTATGAACATGTCTGTAGTAAACTAAGTAGCTTAGCCACAAGCATGTGTAAAAAGGTGAGAGATAAACAAAGATAAACAAATACAAAATACAACAAGTCCTTGCTGAATAATAATAGTCCTTAGCAAATAATCAATCAATCAATCAATTAAATGAGACACTTTATAGTATGTGGAGTTAAACTCACAGCTCAGTATGTAAATACTGTAATACTATAATGGTTTGATGATGAAGTCCTGACTATAAATGTGCTAGTTGAACTTGAATCTATAGTAAGGAAGATAAAAAGAAAAAGTCTGTTACAAGGTGCCAAAGCAAGTGCCTCATAATAGAGTGTGCACAGAACCTAAGGTAAGTATAGTTGTGAGGAGGACAGGAATAATGATAGGAGTGATACTCATTTCAGTGAAGGGAAGTATATATATGAGTGAAGTAGAGTTTGAGTAAATGATATAAGATTCAAAATGGGAATAACACCAAGGGTTATGATGAAAGTGGAACAAGGGAGTGGCTGAAATATGGAGTGACATGTGAAGATGAGCAATATAGATGGTGCAAGTTGACAGAATGTGAGAGTGACAGCATGTGAGTCACAAGTGCTAATAATTGGCGAAAGAAAAAGGAAAAAGAAAGTGATCATGGTGATGGCTGTGTTACTGGAGATGAGGCAGATAATCAACACTATCATGAAACCAAGCAGGGTGAACTGCCATGCAATGGGGGCAGACAACTGGTCCCTTGGTGTCAAAGAGTTCCATCCTGTGGTTGCTGTGACTGGGATGAGTGTCAGAACAGTCAGCAACAAACCATCAAGGAAGTGAAGGTGGTGGTAGGTCTCACCAAGTACAAAGAGTTCACTGAGCAGCAGCAGCAGCAGCTAGAGGAGGGGCGACTGTAGCAAGTGGAGTGAGTGTTACAAGGCACTTGCTTTGGCACCTCATAATGTGTTTCTTTTCTTTTCTTTTTTCTTTTTCTTTTATCTTATTTACTATAAGCATAGTATTAACTACAGCAGTGAGCTTAGCTCCAAGTACTATAAAGGACTTATCATTTCCTTTATTATCTTTCTTTATTTATTATAACATTTACTTGCTAAGGACTATTACTATACAATTAGCAAGGACTCATCTCTTTCATCTTTATTTTGTCTTTGTTTACTTCTAGTTCATTTTGTGATTGTGGCTGAGCCACTTACCATATCTACAGACACATCTCTGGTCATGTGACATCATTGATCCATGAACCTTAACTACTTGTACTATCTTTAGATCTCCAGTTTTGTATAAGTAGTTGAAAGACTGGTGGTCTTAAAACCCCAGTCTTGTCAACTTTGCAATCTAGGGATCTACCTACACTGTGCTTGACCTAAGCTCACTACAAACTTGCTTCACCTTCTAAGAACTAAGTCTAAGATCTCTAAGTCACTCTAAGCTTTGCTAAGACATCCTAAACTCATCACTCTGGATCCTTGTTTAGTCATCAGCAGTATCATCCTCATCACTATCTTGTTGATCCCTCTCTTAATCATCATCAGGAATGGTTATTATGCTTATAAAGCGCATATCCACTACCTTGTTACCAGGGGTATATTTGTAGCAAACCTTCCCTAAGACCATCCAATGGGCCACTCTTAGCAGTGAGAGACAACAAGGGAGGAAGTGTCAAATCTTACCTATCTTATGATGCTGGACATACCTACATGTCCTTATTTCTTTTCTTCTTTACAGTTTGAGCCCCTCTTAAACTCTACCTTGCTCTACTATATCTTCTTTATCTTGTCTTCACCTCACCTCAGCACTTCTGCATGTGCTGAGGTGAGTATCTCTTCTCCTCTCTCAACCCTCTTCTGACATACCTGCTCTATGCAGCAGCTCTCTCTGTCTCTGTGTAACCTCCACCATCTGGTACACCTCTTCTCTCATCTTACAAGCCTCAGCTATCTCTCATGGCCTCATCTGTGAGGCCAACACTAACATCACAGCTGAACAACTGAAGAAAGAGTTTAAAACATCAAAGGACTGATCATGCTTCAACTAGTGGGTATCCCAGATAATCAGAACTGGGGATGAAACACCAAGTGAACTACTGTATATATAGTACTGGAAACAGTGCACAGACCATGCTATGCACTATAGGGCCAGAGTATGAGAAAAAAAAGGAATGATGTCATATCTAATAATAGAAGGGACACATCAGTGCCATACAATAAGTGCAGCAACTGTGAGAACAATTAGAAAGATTCTGCAGTAACAATGAGAAAAACAGTCATAACTATCTTGTAAGCAGGCTGATCAGAGATTTGATGACATACACATCATCCACCAATAAAGATTGACAAAAGGAATGCATGACCATGGGAATTACTTTGATAGACCAGGAGCAATTGTAAGATCTATAGTGATTGAGACATAAGAAAAATAGGAAAAATGAAGAGGAAAATAAGGGGAATGATAGTGGCCTGACATCATCTATCTCTCTAGTCATGTATGACATCCAGACTATGGTCCTCTTCTGGCTTTATCTACATCTTGACCTATAAAGCCACTTGTGTCTCCAAACAAGTCTATTTAAAGTTTGTGACACCACCTGTCTTTCAATGGGAAGGAGATCAGATAAAGCTGCTGCTGGTTGGTGAGGACCATCCTGAGGAGTGTGAGGTTGCACTGAGACTAGGAGATATCCCAGATGTAATAGCATATAGGACAAGACAAAGACATGGGCTAGTACTTCACCTAGCAGATATCTCAGATGAACAAGGATGAGGATTATCACTAGGGAGACTACAGTATGTATAGTATTGTACTTCAGGGGATGCATATAAAAAGGCTATAGCCATGCAGTTAAAGAGAAAGAGAACCAATAGCTAATAACCCTCATTGCCTGTGCATGGTTGGGTATGGAATAACAAAGAATGATGAATAAGTGAATGCATAGCAAGTGTGAGAGATGGGAGTCATAACTTTCTTATAAGTGGGCTGATTGAAGATCAGACGACATATATGTCATCAGCTGGTAATCCATGGCAAGATGAGAGTAAAATTGATAAGATTGCCACACTAGATCAGATGTGATAGGACAATCAGTGATGATATAAATGTAAGTAAAATATGATGAATATAGAGAAAAACCAAGAGGAAAAGACACAGCCTGAAAATCATGACTGAAGATGATTGTGTGAGTTGTTATGTCCCAAAAGTGATAATCCTTAGAATTAGTTTCATAACTGACAAATGTCATGAGACATGATTTGGGATCAAGTTTGGAATGTTTGTTGGGAGGAGTGTATATGTACACAAGACATCTGAGGACTCTGAGATAGGCAACATCTGGGATATGCTCAGATGATTAGGTGGCATAAGGAGTCTTCCACCCAGGATGTGTGATGGTGTGTGGTTGTATACATGAACCATAGTTTGAATAGCAGATTGCCAGAATCCTGCTGTGAGAATGGTGCCATGAAGCATCAAGAGGGTGTGCTCAAGCTGGATGCAGTTCCAGCATTCTACATAACCATTTTCTTGGGGGGAGGATGGCACAGTGCAGGTGTGTTCAATTCCAAGGGCTCCAAGGCAAGTACTTGTGCCATGTACTCACCACCTCTGTCAGAGTGAAATACTTTGAGAGTGTGACCAGAGTGGTTTTGATGCCAGGCCAGGAACATCTCAAAGGTGTCCTTGAGTCAATCTTCAGTTTTTAAGCCATAGATGATGCCATATGAGGAGTGATCATCAAGGAAAGTGTTGATATATTGTTTCCTTTTCTGCTACAGATGCTGTTCATACTATGCTTACATACTATGTATGTCTTATCTTTCATCTGACTGGTTCTCTGACATAGCCACCTCTTTATCACATGGATCTATATATCTGAACCAATTTCAACTCCTTCAGGATTGTCTTTTGTTCTTTATAGTTGGGACACCTCCTCAATCATATCTCATCCCACAATATCTGCTTTACCATCTCATCCCTCCACCTCAGCCCCTCTGTCATCTGCTGGGGTAGGCACCCTGTCATTCTACTCTCTTCCTCTTTCTAATAGTTACTGTTATAAGGCACTTGTTTTGGCACCTCATAACAGACTTATTTCCTTTTCTTTCTTTCTCTTTTTCTTTCTTTCTTTCTTTCTACTTACTATTAGTGTGAGGCCAATGCTATGTCAAAGCCAAACAACTGAAGAATGTTGGATTTCATCTTACTTTTACACTGCTGAGCAGTTCCTCTATATCTCTATCTTCTTATCTATATTCTATCTTCTACTATATCTTATCTTTCTCATCTTCACCATACCTGTCTTCACACTTATGTCCATCTTATGTATTACCCAGCAACTGCCCTGCCCCATCTCACCTTGTCTTGTCTTGTCTTGTCTAGTCTATGTCTTCTGGCCTTATTCCCACATCTACATTAGGCCACTTCTTTTCCCTTACTGTGTTAGGCAGTCTCTTTGTCTCAGTCATTGGAGTGGAGCTACAACTCTATAGCTTCACCTCCATATCTACTCTTTCCCCCATCGTCCTATCTTTTCTCTCTAAGTCTTTCTATACCATGGAAAGCACCTTGTCTGTTATCTGTGCCCTCATGTCTGGCATCTCCTGTCTTCTCTCCCTGCCTCCATCTATACTCCATTCTATGCTGCAATCAATGTCTACTGTCCCCCTCGTCATCTTAGCCTGCTCATGCCTGTTCTCACAAAGAAAAGCTAAAACAAACAAAAAGGACAATCACACTTTAACTAGTGGATATCCCAGATATATAATCAGTAAAGTAGAACAAGAAAGAAGAGATGCTACTGTACCTAGTGGATATCCCAGATGATCAGAACTGGGGAATAAACCACTAGGAGTCCTATGTATATATAGTGTCCTAGATTGTGCACAGACTATGCAGTACAGTATAGGGCTGGAGAATGAGAAAGTAAAGTAATGACATGACACCTAATAATAGAGGGGATGCATAAGTGCTGACTGAGGGTCCACAGTAACTGAGGGTCCACAGTAACTGTGGGAGTGATTGGTGATACTCCACAGCAGGTGTGAGAAGGATTGGTGAGCATGTGCAGTAAAGGTGACAAGAATGAGTCATAACTAAATATAGAACAGGTCAATTGGAGATCAGATGGCATACACATCATTGGCCAATAAATATGAAGAAAGGGAATGCATGACCATGGGAATCGCTTTGATAGATCAGGAGTGATTGTAAGATCTATGGCAATATAGATATAAGAAAATAGAGGAAAATGAAGAGAAAAATGGGGAAAATAATAGCAGCCTGACAATTAGAGCATAGTATTAACTACAGCTGAGAGCTTCGCTCCAACTGTACTTAGTAAGGACTCTATCTATTCACCTTTACAGTACTATAGCATTCTTATGCTTAGCTGTGAGCTTAGCTCCAAGTACTGTAAAGCATCTCTATCGTTGTATCTTTCTTTATTTACTATACAATTAGCAAGGGCTCATCACATATCATCTTTATTTGTTTTTGTTTATCTCTCATTCATTTCACACTTGTGGCTACTTATTCATAATTTAATATGGACATGACTTAGTCACATGATCTCATTGATTGCTGTGCAATCATCATTGATCTGTGAACTTAAACTACCCTTGCTATCTGTAGGACACCTCATCTACTTAATAATGGGAGGTCAGTTAGTAAGCAGTTCCATGTTGGGGGGAAATGGACTGTAATGAGGCTGACATGTGGTTTTTTTTCATGTCTGAAGTGCCACTACAAAGACCATCCTCCTCTGGTGTGATGCACTGCACATGGCAATGTGGCAGTGTGGTGCTGTGCAGCAGCACATCCTAGCTTTTTTGCAACCACTCACACTGGTGCTCATGATGCCTGAGCCTCTGCCCCCATGCTGCATGGACTTGGCTGCTCACCACTGCCATGTGCTGCAGTGCTGGCTGCTCAATATTATCATCACACCTGACCATGCTGCATGTGTTGGCTGCTCATCTTTTTTGTTATAAGAAAAAACAAATTGCATACTGGAGCTGACTCATTTGCTATCCCTGCAGCCACATGCCCTCCCTCCCATGCTGCCACTGTACCAGCACAGTGCAGCAACTTGCCTGCTCACTGCCCATGTGCTTTCAAGGTGGCATGGGCTACTGGTATGCTTCTCTCACACAGACTTTCCCTTGCTTACCCACCTGCACCCACATATGCACCTGTGCTACTGCTGTACCAGCACAGCATGGCAGCTTACTTGCCACCCATGTCCATCTAAGATGACATGGGCAATCAGTATGTACCTTCTGTACCTTCTCCTGTGCCTGCCTGCATGCCTGCATCACTGCTGTGTCAATAGCACACAGCCCCCTACCTTCCCACACCACCACCATATAAACAGTGCAACCACTACCTCCTTGCCCATACCACCACTGTGTGGCATGCCACACATTCCTCCCACACATGTGCACTGCACCATGCTGGTGTGCACCAACAGATGAATGTTGTGCCTTTTCCTTTCTTTCTTTCATCCTCAACTTCCCTACAACATCACAGGTATGTGTTCTGTCAACAGAACTATAAATTATATCCAACTTTGTGCCTATTGTTCATCCAATTCTGTTTACATCTATTATTGTTTCCTTTTGCTATATATATCTACAACTGTAACCATGTCTTATTAGTTGATATGTCAATGCAGCAGGTGTTTGCTCTATCTTGATGTTTTTCAAACCTCTTGGTGGGTTCTGTTTATACCATCTTTTTAAACAATAACATGTTGGGCAGAGTGTTTGGGCTATGTTTTTCTGTATTGAATCATGCTACTGTATCATTGTGCCTGCAAGTGGGCTGGGTACTTTGGCCATACAATCATATTGGTATTTCTTCTATTTTTATGCATCTATACTTAAATGCTTTGGCAGTGTTGATTACCATATGTTTTTTCTCTTCTACTTTCCATATACACAGGTCCAGTGTTCCTGGGCTGATGACCAGGGACATGTATGAGTACTGACCATTGTCAGTACAGTACACCTCCACAGGCTTTGCCAATGAGTATGGGTATGGGTCTATTGGTTTCCCAGTCTACAACAGTAATCATACAGTTGATGTTTCTGTTTTGGTTTGTGCTTTCACAGCTGAAGATGTGTTTTTTTCTGCCCTTCTATCTATTTGTAATCTACAATACTACTTCATACCATCATTGCTATATGTATGGGTTTTCATGGGTGATAGCCACTGATGATCAATAGGGATGGGGACAGGACATGGATAGGTGAGGAATGTTGCAATGCTGTAAGACCTGCAAGCAGGCTACTGACAATCTAGGTTACTTACTTACTTTACAGCTGCATGCCAGAATGGTCTGGCAGCATGTAGTATGATATGATGTCTATAACATACTATACTAATACCTACACCTAAGTGAACATTGCCAAGGAGACAGAGCTCCAAGACAGAGTGAGGTACATACCCAACTACTGTATTTAACAAGCCAGTGGGTGCCCCTCATCTCCAATTACTTCCCAGCCATTACAAGCACAAGCTACTTCCCAGTTACTATGAGCTACCATGAGCTACCAGATGAGTCATGCAGATTCTACACTACAAAGAGCCCACTACTATCCCAGTGTATGCTGTCTTAATATCATCTTTATCTATTCATTACATGTTCTAGTCTAATAGCCTGCTGCTCTGGTTATACACATCTATCTAACCACCACTATACCTCAAACCTGCATGGAAACCAACAGGATTCTGTACAATGCAACAGGTTTTTACACTAGTTTTGTATATGTAGTTGAAAGCCTGAGGGTCATAAACCCCAGTCTTGTCAACTTCACAATCTAGGGATTCTCCTACACTGTGCTTGATCTAAGGTCACCTTCAACTTGCTTCATAAACTCTAAGAACTAAGCCTAAGATCTCTAAGTCACCAAAGACATCCTATACTTATCACCCTGGATCCTCATATAGTCATCATTGCTATCATCCTCATCACTATCCTATTGGTCCTGATCTTCATCATCATCAGGAGCATTTATCAAGCATATCAAGCACATAATAACCACCTTGTTACCAGGGGTATAATTATCACAAACCTTCCCTAAGACTGTCTAACAGGCTGCTCTTAGCAGTTACCTGCTCAATCACTCTATCTTCTCTGCATACCATCTACAACTTTGTACACCATGCATATATCCCTCTTCAAAATGTCATTCCCTCTGGGCCATGTCCAAGAATTCTTGTTTCTCCTTCTCATGCTAGGATCCCTAAAAGCTCATCAAGTGTTGCCCTGAACAGATTAGGTGTACATAGGACTGACAAGATCAGAGTGGATGACTTGAAGGAGGTCATTTGCACATTTAGGAAATCCAGGGAGCAAGCCTGCTCTCCTAGAGAGCAACCACCACAAGGGAGGTCAGGGGGGGTGGAGGGATCAGGCAGCATACTGATGACTTGGGGGATGGTCAACCTTTGAAGGATATTGTAGGGGGGGTGACCAAGTCAAGCATGCCAAGTCTTGAGGGTGGGTGGAGGTGGGATCATACTATTGAGGGAGGGGAATGGCTAGTTCCAGCCAGTATGTGCCAGAACAAAGTGTTCCTATGATATGTATGGTACCAGAGTGAGAAATAACATATTTTCCATGCAAATCATTAATTAAGAAGCCCAAGGCATCAAGCTTGCTGATGGAGGTGAAGCAGTTCCTGGCTTCAGGTGTTATGAGGCACTTGCTTTGGCACCTCATAATGGTTTTCTTTTCTTTCTTTTTCTTTTTCTTTTATCTTACTTACTAGTAAAGCATAGTATTATCACTACAAGTGTGAGCTTAGCTCCACTATACTTAGTAAGGACTCATCTTTCTTTTCTCTATTATAGTACCTAAGTATTTACATACTTAAGTGTGAGCTTAGCTCCAAGTACTATATTAGACTTATCTTTTCCTTTTTTATCTTTCTTTATTTATCTACATTTACTTGCTAAGGACTATCATTATACAATTAGCAAGGACTTGTTTCACTTTGTCTTTATTTGTCTTTGTTTACCTTTTGTTCATTTCATGCTTGTGGCTGAGCCACTTACTATACCTATGGATGTGCCTTAGGTCATGTGAATTCATTGATTGCTGTGCAATCATTGTTGATCCATGAACCTTATTTACTGTACTATCTTTAGCACTCTAGTTTTGTATAAGTAGTTGAGAGACTGGTGGTCTTAAACCCCAGTCTTGTTGACTTCACAATCTAGGGATTCTCCTATACTGTGCTTGACCTAAGCTCATTACAAAAGCTCGCTTCATTCCCTAAGAACTAAGTCTAAGATCTCTAAGTCACTCTAAGCATCATTAAGACATCCTAAACTCATCACTCTGGATCCTCATCTAGTCATTGGCAGTATCATCCTCATCACTATCTCATTGATTCCTCTATTCATTGTCATCTGGAACAGTTACTACACTTATCAAGCATGTATCAATTACCTTGTTACCAGGGGTATTATTATACTGAACCTTCCCTAAGACCATCCAATAGGCTGCTCTTAGCATCAGGAGCATAAAGAATACACTTGAGGATGGGGTTGAGTTGAGTGAATAAGACAATGCCCTTTGACTGGACAAATGGCATGGTATGGCACAGTGTTGAAGTTAAGGTCAAAAGCCTTGATCATGCACACAAGCTACATCTCATTTGAAGGAAAGCAGATACTCAGTAGCCTCTGAGGTACAGCTTCACATCATGTTAATAGCACTTCACTTAACCAAGACCTGGTAGCCCAGTGGTTAGAGCACTCAATTGGAGTAAGGGAGGTCCTTGGTCCAGACCCAAGCCAAGCCACTACTTTTCATCTTATTGGCAACAGCATAATTCAACACATGGTAGATTTATTTCCTAGTGTGATTGCTAAGAGCGGCCTATTGGACGGTCTTAGGGAAGGTCTAGAATGTTACTCCTGGTAACCAAGGTTTGAACGTTGGCTTGATGAACGTAATAGAGGTTCCGTATGACGATGAAGAGTGGGATAAATGATATAGTTATGAGGATGATTCCACCAATAACGATACGAGGATCCAGTTTGACTTAGTGTAAGATGTCTCAGTGGCTTTTAGAGTTCTTAGACTTAGTTAAGAAAGAGTGAAGTGAGTGGTTAATGAGCTTAGATCAAGCGCAGTATAAGGAGAATCCCTAGATTGCGAAGTTGACAAGACTGGGGTTTAAGACCGCCAGTTTGTCAACTATTTATACAAGACTAGTGATCTAAGTATAGTACAGTTACGCAGTAAAGCACAGTAAGGTAAACAATATTGCGCAGTAAAGCGCAGTAAAGTAAACAATATTGCGCAGTAAAGCGCAGTAAAGTACGCGTCCATGTGATGATAGTGGTTTAGCCACAAGCGCATAATGAATATGAGATAAACAAAGGTAAATAAGAGCGAGAAACTGGGAGTCCTTGCTAATTGTATAGTAGTAGTCCTTAGCAAGTAAATGTTATAATAAATAAAGAAAGATAAAAAAGAGAAAAGATAAGTCTAATATAGTACTTGGAGCTATGCTCACACTTAAGT
The DNA here is from genome assembly GCA_003314395.1 of Albatrellus ellisii. Classification (NCBI taxonomy): domain Eukaryota; kingdom Fungi; phylum Basidiomycota; class Agaricomycetes; order Russulales; family Albatrellaceae; genus Albatrellus; species Albatrellus ellisii. The sequence goes on from QLPN01008285.1 coordinate 34,743, forward strand.
ATGTAAATACTTAAGTACTATAAAAGAGAAAAAGGAAATGATAAGTCCTTACTAAGTAAAGTGGAGCTAAGCTCACACTTGTAGTAATAATACTACACTTTACTAGTAAGTAGAAAGAAAAGAAAAGAAAAAGAAAAAAACCAAAACACATTACGAGGTGCCAAAGCAAGTGCCTCATAACAGTGATAGTACCAGGAGAGGAAAGAGTGTACTTGTCAAAGTCTTTTTGTGAGGGGAAATATGATTGGAGCATCCTGAGTTGAGCACCCAGAAGATTGAGGCAGACAAAGAGTAGAAGCTAATGAGATCCAAGCATGTGCAAGAAGAGTGGGATGTGATTCATCCTTATTGTCTGGTATTGGAGTATAAATACCTGATAGGTACAGTGCATGGACCAAGATAGCATGGTGGCTGAGAGGGAGTGTGAAAATGTGAGTGGCAAGGAAGTACAGTGTGATGGTACAGTAATGAAAGAACAAAAGATGTCAACAGAAGCAAGTGGAAATAGCATTGCTCCCAGACACAGATACATTGGATTGTAATATATTGACTCCTGCATCTGTGTTATTGGCTGTAGAATCAACTGCCTTGCCTTTGCCTTTTGAATCCAGCTGTCCATGAAGCTCCCAGCATCTTTTGACTGGGTGACTAGCTCCCCTGCAGTGAGTACATTTTGTACTTGTTGAGTTTGAGTGTGCCATTCTTGGTGCACCCAGGGTTGGACTGTATGTGTTTTGAAGAGGAGAGTGTGGTCAGAGTGGAGGAACCTTTGAAGCAAGCTTCTTCATCAAGGATGTGTGAGTGGATGGTGATTAGATCTATGGTCACCAGATTCTGAGATGCCAGAATGGTGGAGGTGATGTGTGACCAAGAGTCAGGGAGTGCCTGAAGGATAATGAAGGCCATAATGAAGGCCATGTATTGGTCTGAGATGGTGATGCAAGTTCAGTTGATGCCATCATGAGTTGACCAGCATTTGTCCATCTGAGGACCCAGCAGGATGCTGATGTTAAGGTTGGAGTGGAAGAGGTCTTGAAAATCAGTGATGACTAACATTGCTCCTGCTTTATCATATAATGTGTCAATAGCATCCTACATGACTTGCCTGTTTCTTTTCCTTCAATGATGTGGGCACAAGACTCCCAGATATAGAGGGTGACTAAGGCCATTGCTTCATTGTCAGCATTGTCCCACTCATTAAACTTTTCTTGATTTTTGATGTCACCTAGCATGTGTGGTTGTGGGCTGGGTCAAGTGACTTCAATTGCCCAAAAGCAGCCAGAGATGGTGAGTGTGGCTTTTGTCAAACTCAGATACATCATGAAGTGCTATTTCCTCTTTTAGTTGTACTGTGACACACATGTGTAGCCACTTCACCACAATGATCCATGCTCTAATACTTCAGTACTATTGGAAGGAAGTGCTTGGAAATAGATTGCAGCTGATATTGTAATCTGGGCAGGGCAGCAGACTGAGAGATGACAATGATATAAAACAAACAGACCTTAAGCCCAAGACTGATTGAGATTGTGACAAGGGCTAATGCCCATCAGAGGAAGAGATGAGGGAAAAACTGCCACATCTGTAAGATAGAGAAGATGTGTACCAGATAGTATAGGGTACACAGAAGAGATAGAGAGCTGCATAGAGCAGGTATGTCAGAAGAGAGCTAGGAGAGCAGAAGAGATACTCACCTCAGCACATGCAGAAGTGCTGAGATGAGAAGATGATGAGGTATATAAGATATGGTAAGAGCAAGATAGAGTTGAAGAGGAGCTCTGTCAGGCCACTATTATTTTCTCTATTTTTCTCTTCATTTTTCCTACTTTTCTTATGTCTCTATCACCATAGATCTTATAATCACTCCTGATCCACCAAAGTGATTCCCACAGTCATGTGTTCCTATTGTTCATCTTTATTGGCCAATGATGCATATGTTGTCTGATCTCCAATCAGCCTGTTCTATATTTAGTTATGACTCATTTTCTCACCATTACTGCAGATGATCACCAATCACTTCCACAGTTACTGTGGAGCCTCAGTCAGCACTTACATGTCCTCTTTATTATTAGATATGACATCATTACTTTACTTTCTCATTTTCTGGCCCTATACTGTACTGCATGGTCTGTGCACTCTTCAGGGTACTATATATATGGTAGTTCACTTAGCATTTTATCCCCAGTTCTGATCATCTGGGATATCCACTAGGTGCAGTAGCTTCTAGTCTCTTCTTGTCTTACTTTACTGACAATATATCTGGGATATCCACTAGTCTCTGAAGTGTGATTGTCCTTTTTGTTGTTTTTAGCTTTCTTTGGTTGTTCAGCTTTGACATCTAGTGTTGGCCTCACAAGCTCAGATTATAATGAGAAAAGAAATACCAATAAGATGAGATAGAGATAAGTATACTTAATAAGTAAACAGTGTGATCAGCATCATAAGGTAATGAAAAAACCAATAGCTGACTGTAGAATGAAGGAATGTATTCTCAGTCTCTTTGTAGAAGACTGAGCAGTAGCCATTATACTACTGTACCTGTAGAATAAATGAATGTATTCTACAGGGAGAAAACATATAGAATGAATAACATAGTAAGTGAGTACTGACCTCAGTCTCTTTGTTGAAGACTGAGGGAAAAGAAAACTATGTGGTGAAATTTTACAGTAACTATTGGGTCTGTCCATATCATCCCTGAGTCCCACAACAGGTCCAAGTGGCATGTCATGCTATTTGCACATTCACACCATAAACATGCTGTCACATTATCACATATTCACTGTAGCATGTTGCTACAAACTCCAACAAGTACTACTTGTTACACTGTGAAGAATACAAAGAACTCCTTCACTCTCTTGTGTATGGCATGTGTTTTACAGCTTTGACAAGAGTTGTCTATTTGTTGGAGTTGGAGTTCCCCTGAAGAGAAGGTATATCTACTTTGGGAATCAACTTGGCAGAAGCAGATAGGATGAGACAGAAGACAGAGATGAGGAGTGGACAAACAATAGTGATGAGGCCTTTGAGGGATGGAAAGAATGAGATCCTGCAATGTGTTGGGCAAGTGATGCAGATTAATATGTGTGTGATAAAGCCAAAGAGGTTTTCAATGATGCAAGGTTGTGGGCAGGGCCCATTACCTGTTGAAGTCTGAGTCTGATGACAGAGAAGATGAACACCATCACCCAGACAATGGCAATGAAGGGAAGAGCAGGGAGGATGGCAGACTGAGCCTGCAGCCTGCATAGGTGACACCAAAGAGAAAGGAGCATGGCTGGCAAGGCTACAGAGAGAGCACAAAGGATGGAGCCCCAGCAGGGAGTATCCACGATGTTGATGCTGAAGGTAATGGTACTGACAGGAAGCAGGTAAGTGTAACAGAGATGTACAGTATACTGAAAGGTACAGTAGTCAAATAGGATAAGAAGAAAGAGACTGAAGTAATGCTCACTTCAGCTATCATCCTTCTATGTATCATTTTACTGCAGTCTATTGTTATTTCCCTATATATACCACCCTACATATGCTCTTTCACTTGTAGGACGGTTGATATAGGGAAAGAACAATAGTCTGCAGTACAATAGCACACAGGATAATTCTTTTTCACATGCTCCCACACCCTCATAGTTATACTTAATTTGGATTTGGATTCAGGTGTGCCTCCCAGTATCTTAGAGAAGGGTCTGTCTGTGAAGGGGAACTTGACATAGAACAATTTTTTATGCTTTTCTCTTTTCTCTCAATATTCTCCATACATAACATGTGTTTGTATCCAAGTCCCAGTTGTCAGTGTCTAGTATTGTATTCAGTCATGTGTATTTTTGTGTCTAGTATTGAATATCTGCTTTGTCTGCAGTGGTATATCATCATAATCACTTCTCTTTCATATTTCTTGGCTCTATTCTCTTTTTTTTTTTTCAGAACAATGGTGTTACAACCTGTACAATTTCATTTTCATTCCTCTTATCTGATAATGCCTTATCATGGACTTTGTTTATCTTCTTCTGATGCAACCTCTAGTTCATTATCTTATCCCTACTTCCACTGATCATGTCATCTTCCATCATCATTGCACCATATGGCATATTTGGATCTTGCTATCATACCATCTATGTTCTCCTATTTGTATTGTGACTCAAACCTTCATGTATATAAAGCATGCAACAAGGAAGATTTGATAATGTCACAGATTAGGAGGATATAATGAGCCACCTCCATGGCAGAAAAAGCAAAGACATTAATGAGGAAGGATGGGGTGAGTCAGACAAAGAAAATATAAAGAGGTGTCCACTCATCATTACAATACACTGCAAGAGGACCCTATGTACATACATGAAACATGCACAGACCAGCTAACATAATGATGTAGGGGGTGTAGGTGCTAGAGAGAGTGAAGAGTTGTATGGATGGAAGATGGCTTCTGTGTGAGTTCAAGTTATAAGGTGGTTAGATAGACATGTATGACAGGAGCAGCAGGCTCCTAGCCTCAAACACATAATGTGGAGAAAGGAGGATGATATTTGAATGGCATAAAATGGTGTAGCATTGGGCTCGTAGTGTAGAATCTGTGTGACTCCTGGTAGCTTGTGATAGCTGGTAAGTAGCTGGTACTCATAAAGGGCCTGAAAGTAGCTGGAGATGAGGGGTGTTGACAACAGGCCATGTGCAGAGGAGAACTAGAGGAGTTCTTATTTGTACATGTAGCATCTCTATTGTATGTATAGTATGATGTATAACTGAGTGTGTGTATGTGTGTGCATGTATGTCCAGTATATGCATAAAAAGAGATGAGAGCTTAGTCATCATCAGTATACCCTGTCATGTCAACACCCCCCCATGCTGGACATACACTCCACAAGACCAAGGCCAAAACAATGAGAAGAGAAAAGAGAAAAAGAGAGAGGCTTGGTGAGAATGTCTGCAGTAACCAAAGAAGAAGGAAGACAGTGTATGGTAATGTCATGAGAGGAGAGACACTCATGAATATAGTGATGACATATGTCAATGTGTTTAGTACCACAAGTGATGATGGGATTAGTAGCAATGATGATGGAGCCCTTGTTATCACCATAAATAAGTAAGGGAGCAGAGAAACCAAAACCAATTTCCTTCATCAGGGAATGCAGCCACATGCCTTGTGCAGCTGCTTGTGACAGTGACATGGATTCTGCCTCAGTGGATGAGAGCAAGACTGTGTGTTGCTTGTGCAATGACTGTCAGGATCATCAAGCCTACAGCAGACATCCATAGCGTGAGACCACCAACTCCTGACATATCCCTGCCTCCTGTTAGGGGGGCTTACTGGGAGCTGCCCTGGATCTAAGCCCAAGGGATGAGGAGACTCAGACTAAGGAGAGGGGATGGAACCAGCTGTAACAAGCTGGGGTCTATTCATCTAGCTACCTACCTACTTATAGTACTGGAACACATGCACAGACCAGGTGCAGTACCTAAGGGCAGGTCTATCGGTAACTAGAGTGCAGCAGCTGTGAGAGTACTGCTGACAGATGCTGTGCATCTGTGGGAACCATCTCCAAGATGACCATAATGACAGTAAGTAAGATATCCAATGAGATAAGATAAGATGAAGATAAAATGATCTTATCTAATCAGATGATCTAAAGGAAAACATAAAAGAAAGTAAAGAAATAATAAAGATAATGGCAGGGAATAAGGTCAGCAGTAGGAGTCTGACAATGACCAGGCAATCACTCCACCTCCCAGGAGGAATGCATATGCTCCAATGGACTTCCTGTTGTCTCTATCTGCAGCCTAGTCAGAATCTGAAAAACCTACAATGCCTGCTCCTTCATCTCCACCATACCACAATCAATAGTGAAGGGATCCCTTGAGATATTGCATGGTATGTCTGGCTGAAGACAGATGGTGTGGTAAAGGATTAGTCAAGAATTGTGATAGCTTCATGATGCTAAAGGAAATGTCAGGCCAAGAGATGATGGCAGCATATAACAAGGATCCAATAAGCTGTTGATATTCTGCATGAAGGGATGCAGTGGCAGAGTAAGTCTTATCTGCAGCAATGAGGTTGAGCCCAGGAGGAAGGGGAGTTGTGGTAGGATTACAGTCATTGAGTTGGAAGCACTCTTGGAGGTCAATGATCTAGGCCATCTGGTTGATCTCAAGGATATAATTGGGATGATCTCTTGTGACATGGAGTCCCAGATATGACTTAATCTCTCCTAGATCTGTCATCTGGAACAGTGTTTTCAGCATTGCCTTACATTGTTCTACTTCTTCAAGTGACCCTCCAAGGATAGTGATGTTGTCCACATATAAGACAATGATGAGAGGTTTGGATGAGTTTGTTGAGATGTAGATACCTGAATCAGAGAATGTGCAGGTGAAGGAGAGGCCAAGGAGTGAGCCATGCATCTTGTGGTGCCATTGTCTTGACACTTGTTTCAAACCATAGATGGCTTTGTTTAGATGACAGACCTTCCCTTCTGTCCCAGGTATGATGAAACCTTGGGGTTGCTCCATGTAGATTTCTTTGTCTAAGTCCCCATTTAGGAAGGCAGACTTGATGTCCATAGAGTGTACTTCCCAATCCTCTAGTGTGGCAATGGCCAGAAGAATGTGTAAGGACTCAAAGCATGCAACTGGTGAGAATGTTTCTGTGTAGTCAACACCATGAACCTGCATATAACCTTTGGCTACTAATCATGTCTTGGAGCATCCATCTGCCTTCTGCTTAAAGACCCATTTATTCCCTACTAGGTTATTGCTTGATGGTGGATTAACCAGCTCCCATGTGTGTAGATCATGTAACAAATGAAGTTCTTCTTCACATGCAGCTTTCCAGAGCCTAGCTTCTGGTGTGGCCAGGGCTTGTTTGAGTGTGAGTGGGTCACATGACACAGCATAGGAAAGAATGGAGGAGAGTGAGGGACCGGCCTTAGGTGTGGCAAAGATGTTGTCATCACTACCAGACCCCCCTGCACCAAGAATGTCCACAAACTCCCATGGGCTATACATGCTGTCACAGAAATGGTCAGGATGGTGCACAAGTCACTGAGACTGGCACATAGCAGGGATGATGTCATGAGCAGAGTCAGAGCAAGTGTGCTGAGGAGCAGGAGAGTGGTAAGCAGCAGGTATGCTGTCACAAATGGCATCAGAGTGAGCTTGCTGATGAGCAGGGGAGTGGTGACCATGCCAGTGAGGAGCTGGGAGAGCCAGCAGGTCATCCACTCACACAGTGTAACATGTACAAGGGCAGTCAGCTGGTGCAGAAACCCTAGGGGGGGTTACAGGACCCAGTAGTGGCACAGGCATGACAATGGGAACTGTGGCAGTAGGTGGGGCAACAGGAAGCAGAACATCCACTGCAGGAGCTGGACCCAGGGTGACAGGTAACACAGTGGGAGCAGCACCAGAGAATGCTGGAATGACAAGAGGAGGAGCAGGCACCCCAGCAGTGGCCAGAAGTGGAGCCAGCAGATGGTTAGGTGAGTTAAACTCATTGTCTGAGTTCAAGTCCAAGTCCCCATCTGATTCACCATCAGAGTCATCTCTGGATGGTGGCACAGGAGGCATGGGAGGTGGAAACAGGTTGAGCATGGTCAGGTTTTGCTGGGCCTCTAGCACCAGAAAAACACCTTCTTTGAAGACTGCATCACAACTGACAACAGCTCATTGGGTGGTCTTATCCCAAAAGACCCACCCTTTGGTGCTGGTCTCATATCCAACAAAAAGGAGAGGCTTGGAGTGAGCTTGGAGTTTGGACTGCTGGTGATCAGGCATGTGCACCCAGCCACAGCACCCAAAAATGTGGAGGTGCAAAACATCAGGCATGGTGGGACCAGGAGACCACAGAGCAGCAGGTGTGGCCCACTTCAGACATTTGATGGGTGAGAAATTATAGGTATGTGACACAGTGCAGATGGCATACTCCCAGAAGCTGGGAGAAAGACCAGCTCAATGCAGCATAGGCAGCACATGATCAGGTAGGGAGTGATTTCAGCACTCAGTGCAACTGTTTTGCTGCAGGGAATATGGTACCATCAATTGGTGTGTGAATCCCCTATCAACTGGTAGTGCAGCTGTTGTACCACTGATATATTTGCCACCATGGTCAGTGTGTAGGACCTTTGGCCAATGTCCAAAGAGATTGTGAACATTGCAAGATAGTGGGCAAGAGCTGTAGATAGGTGGTCCTTATGGCAAAGGGGATATATGTTCTGAAACCAGAGTAGTCATCTATGACATAGACATTTCCAGCACCTATGGAAGCCATGCCAACAGGCCCAATCAAGATGGAGTGGACAAGACTGAGCACTTTGGTGGCATGGGTCCAGGAGAGGTGAAAGGAGTGTTGAACTTACAGTATGTACTACAACACCATCTCATTCAGCTTCTCTTCACTTTACTATATCATACATACATGCAACACTTCACATACATCTTCTCTCCTCAGACTACCTACTTACCCAAGCACTTCACACTCCACACCACACTCCAGACAACACACATCCCACTTCATATGGTAGTCCTTGTTCTTTACTCTACATTCTCCACCTCAACTCTAAGGAGTTACTACTATATAAGATGAGCTATCACTATCCTTACTCCTCAGACATCCTACATTCCAGTCTGAGTGAGTATTCCCCTCACATTATTCCTATGCTCTCTCACCACTACCCTGCAGCATGTACGCACAGGATATGGGAGATAATCACAACTATGATGTATATTAGTGTCAGGAGGTAGGAGAAGCTCATAGCCATGAGCATGATGGGCAGCGGCATCACTGCAGCAGGTGGTAGGAGATTGCAAATGCAGTAGGGCAATGCAACATGGTTGAAATACATCAGACAGATAGGTAAGACGTCTGATGAGTTTGTAGTGTAAAGTGTCCATCTTATGTAGTAGAGTATAGTAAGGTTGTAGTGGAGAATGTAAGTGGAATACAACAATTACTATAGTGAGAACAATGCGTGTCATTCGGAGGTGTGTGTGGATGTGGGTAGTGTTCAGGCTTGTGCGGAGTCCAAGGAGTGTAGTACGTATGTATGGGAGTGGAGCTGGATGAAGGTAATAGTAGTATGTATGTCGTATATTCAACACAGCATACTTGAACCATGTCACATTGCCTTACTGCACTTGTGACCACTTACCATCTGCTGTAGACATGCATCTGCCTCTGACTCTTTGGCTCCTAGCCACTTCATATATATTTGCTATGTCATTTATAGTCATTGCTGTCATCTTCCATAGCCTGTGCAAACAAGGAGGACTGGGGGAACTTCCCTTGAAGGCAGCCAGTGCAGGGGTTTGATGTGATCAAGGGGGATGGTGGAGTAAATCCAGAGAGAGAGGAGGGTTTGATGCACAAAACTACAGCCTCAGAAAGGTGGCCAAGGCATTCATGCCAGAGTTGTACAGAGGGAGTGATAAGAGTGTGGAGACTTGGTGCAGGTGAGAGAACTACCCAACAGGTTCCATCTCAGAGGTGACCAACACTGAAAACCTGTCCATTTTTCGAGATGGTACAGGTCCCTTCTTGGTAGGTAATGCAGAAGCCAAGGTTATCAAGTTTGCTAACACTCAGGAAGCAACCCAAGGTGTCAGGAACATGTAAGACATCAGAGAGGGAGAGTGTGACAGTAGGTCCAGTTGGTAAGGTATGCTGATGAATGCAGAACCCTTTTCCAAGACATGCAATTGCTGATCCATTGCCAACAGCTACAGACTGGAGAGAGGTGGTGATGTAGGAAGTGAGGTCATCCTTGTACAGAGTGATGTGATCTGTACAGCCAGAATCTAACATCCATGAGCAAGGGTGTTACATATGGCTACAAGCATGCAATAGTGTAGGAGGTGAGGAGGACATGGTATGGATACTAGTAGTTCCCATGTTGTCTTGGTTGGAGGTTGTTTCTTCAGGGAGTTTCTCTTTGGTATTTTGAGTGGGAAAACTAGGAATGGAGGAGATCCTGTTGGTCATATACCAAATGCCAAAGATGACAAGGACTGATTGGATAGTGACATTGATTTTTGGGATGGAGATGGAGTAAAGAGGAGTGACGAGTAGCATGAGAATAAGCAAGAGTATGGAGAGTTGAGAGTGAATGTGGAGAATGAGTGGGTGCAGATGGCCTGGGCAGGGCCCATAATCTGTTGACGACAGGCCATGTGCAGGGGAAAACTAGAAGAGTTCTTATGTGTATATGTAGCATCTCTATTGTATGTATAGTACAATGTATAACTGAGTGTGTGTATGTATGTGCATGTATGTCCAGTATATGCATAAAAAGAGATGAGAGCTTAGTCATTGTCAGTATACCCTGTCATGTCAACAAGGGGCACACCCCAGACTCCTTAAATATGGTATTCATGTATGTACATTGCTACATCTTGAAGCTCTGTCTCCTTGGCAGTGTTCACATAGCATAGTATAGTATGTTATAGTCGTATCATACTACACGCTGCCAGATTGTTCTGGCACATGGCTGTAAAGTAAGTAAGTAACCTAGATCATGTGTCCAAGATCATCAGTAGCCTGCTTGCAGGTCTTACAGAGTGCAAATCAGATAATCAACACAGTTCCCCATTGGTGTGTCATGGAGATCTTGCCAGTTTCTTTTATCCTGTCACTTCACTCTCTAACCCAGGCTTCATCTCAGGCTCATCTGATCTCACCTATAGGGTTCTGGCCAACCACTCATTGTGTTGAATACTTACAAATGGACTTACTCACAATAGCCCTTGCTGGCACCACTATGCTATTACCTCACTCTCTATTGTTCTCCAGTACCTATTGATCTTGCTCCTGATGAAGGCAGAATACCACTAGCACAAGCCAGAGATCAAAGAAGCCTTGGATTTGGCCCAGAGGGAATGACATTCTGCAGAGATAGAACAACAAGGTGTAGGCAAAGTGATAGCATACAGTGGAAGAGCAGGTAACATGTCAGAAGAGATGTAAACAAGATAGACAAGCTACCAACCTCAATAGAGATTGAAGAGCTAAGGTGGTACAATGAGACAACTGAGTAGATTTAGCAGAGTAGGATAGAGTTTGAGAGGAGCTCTAACTACCAAGAACAAAGGAATGACAAAGAGAGAAGAAGGTAGGTCAAGTGAGTAAACTGTTGAATTCTGTCTATTTTCTATGCCACTGAGCAGTTCTCACTACCTCCTACTACAGCTTCTTATCTTTCCACCACATCTTATCTATCATCAATCTACATCTTCTATATCTTATTGTCTATCTTCATCTTATCTCACATCTGGCTGTGCTCTTCTTGCTCCTTTGAGTCATCTCTTTGTAATTGTCTTTGTAGCACCACTACAACTCTATACTTTTGTCTCTATATCTACTTTTCCCTCACTTGTTGTCTGGCTCTTCTCTAAGTCTCTATACTACATAGAAAGCATCTGGCTCTACTCCCCCTGCTTGATCAGTGCCCTCATGTCTGGTGCTGTATCCTCTCTGGCTGTGCTCATTCTCATCTTGTCTTCCCATCCTCTACCCCTGTCCACAATGCACATGTTCCTGTTCCCCCTACTCATCCTCATCACCTGCCCTATCCTGCATTCATGTGAAAGGATACTGGCAGAGAAGAGAGATGTGACATACATAATACATAATGCAGTATGCACAGTGTCCATAGAGGATGGAAGAGGGATAAGAATATCAACATCTCCTTCATTGTATTCTATTCCAAACCTATAAAAAGGTGTTGATGAAAATTGTGCAGCACAATGTATGTGGTTGTAACCAGAGCATAAGAAGAAAAAGCATGATTGTACATGATGCAATAGGAATGGAATGAAAAACTAATCAATTGATCCAGAAAAATAAGAGGAAGATGAAGAGAAACAAAATCAATACAAGACCAGACCAATGTTCCAGAGGACTCTAGCTGTCATGCAGGCACATCAGTGTCAGGCCACTATTCTTTCCCTTATTTTTCTCTTCATTTTCCCTATATTTTGCTAAGAGCAGCCTATTGGATGGTCTTAGAGAAGGTCTGATATGATAATACCCCTGGTAACAAGGTAGTTGATATGTGCTTGATAAGCATAGTAACCATTCCTGATGACAATGAAGAGAGGGATCAATGAGATAGTGATGAGGATGATACCACCAATGACTAAATGAGGATCCAAAGTGACAAGTTTAGGATGTCTTAGTAATACTTAGAGTGACTTAGAGATCTTAGACTTAGTTCTTAGGGTGAAGCAAGTTTGTAATGAGCTTAGGTCAAGCACAGTGTAGGAGAATCCCTAGATTGTGAAGTTGACAAGACTGGGGTTTAAGACTGCCAGTCTTTCAACTATTTATACAAACCCAGAGTGCTAAAGATAGTACAAGTAAGTAAGGTTCATGGATCAACAATGATTGTGCAGCAATCAATGAGATCACATGACCTAAGACATGTCCAATGATTATAGTAAGTGGCTCAGCCACAAGTGCAAAATGAATGAGATGTAAACAATGATAAACAAAGGCAAGAAGGAGGAGTCCTTAGCAAGTAAATATAGAAAGATAAAGAGAAAGAGATAAATCTTTATAGTACTTGGAGCTAAGCTCATACTTAAGTATGTAAATACTTAAGTACTATAAAGAGAAGAGAAAATGAGTCCTTACTAAGTAAAGTGGAGCTAAGCTCACACTTGTAGTGATAATACTACACTTTACTAGTAAGTAAGATGAAAGAAAAGAAAAAAGAAAAAGAAAACCATTATGAGGTGCCAAAGCAAGTGCCTTGTACCATATTTCTTATGTTTCTACCATTACAGATCTTATAATCACTCCTGATCTATTGCAGTGATTCCCACAGTCATGCATTCATTTTGTTCATCTCTATTGGCTGATGATGTGCTAGTCATCTGATCTCCAATCAGCCCAGTCTATCTTTAGTTATGACTCATTTTCTCACCCTTACTGCAGATGCTCACCAATCCTTCTCACACCTGCTGCAGAGCCTCAGTCTGTTCATGCATGTTATGGCAGGCAACAATAACTAAAGGCAACATAAACAGCAAGCTTGTATAATACCTGCATGGGGAGAATGAGAGCAGCATAACTGCAGCAAAGTAGGTGAGGTGTGGACAGTGAGATAGTGCCACAGCATATAAGAGAGATGCTGCAGGGGACTGTTAACATAAGTATAAGATGGGCAGAGTATGAGACTCACTCAGTGTTGTAAGACAACATCTGAGGAGAAGTAGAGTATGTAGCACATCTTATATAGTGGGAAGAGAAAGAGTTAGGGTGGAGCATATAAACTGCAGTACAAGGATGTCCAAAGTAAGTAGGATGCACATCATCTGGAGTATGTGTGATGTGGGGAACCCCATGGGGTTGTGGAGAAGTGGTGTTGTGTCATAAGTATGTAAATATGTGTTAGGAGTAGTAATGCCAAATGAAAATAGAATGTAGGAGTTATATAACAATACTTGAATGTTCAACACAGTCAGCACTTATGCACCCCCTTTATTATTTGGTATGACATCATTACTGTACTTTCTCATTCTCCAGCCCTATACTGTATAGCATGGTCTTGTCAGGACACTTTATTTTTCTTTTCATTTTACAATTTATTTTACTATTGTCACTCAAGATCTACTAGAGATATCCTATCTCATCTTATCAGATCATTAGTAGATCTTATTGCAATCATCTATGACTCATGATGATGATTCATCAGACTCATTACTATACACATATGACTCATATTCTCACAGTCACTTACAGAGCTTCTCACAGATGCTGTGCAAGTTGCTTATTGATTGTTCACAGGAATGCTGCACACTCCTTTATGATACACCTGCCCTATAGTAGACACATGGTCTGTGTGCAGGTCTCTCTAGTATATATAGAGTACTTGTATTGTACTCTTTCTTTAGCTGAATACATCTGGGATATCCATGAGTCAAAGCAAGATCATCCTTTAGTGTTTTAGTCTTTCTTCAGTTGTTCAGTCTCAACATAGTGTCAGCTTCACAATCAGCATGCATATGGTCTGATGTCTGTATGGTAAACCAAGGGAGTGGCCAATGCAAAGCACA
>QLPN01008289.1:0-21393 GCA_003314395.1 Albatrellus ellisii
CGTGCGTGCACTGTCTTGGTCCCACCCACTGCACGCGACACTGATTCTCGTTTAAGTCTCCCCGTTCCGTGGTGGGCTGCCGCGAACATCGGTGTCGGTGTCGTCGTCTTTTACTGTCAGTGTCTCCTACTTGAAACGAGACGGCGACCATCTTTGACGCCTAGTTACAGGGATCCTCTGTCCCATCCTCTACGTGCGCATCGCTGCTCGCGTGAAGCGGCATTAATTCTGACCTGACTATAGTACAAGAACGTCTGGAATTCGGAGTACATGCCGTGCGTTGCTCTCGTGCCCATTTTTACTGCCAGAGCCTGACCGTCCCATACGTCTGCAGCATCCTGTCCAGTGGCTCATACGACAACACCGGTGCGACCTACAATGTCACTCGCATCATCAATGCGGACGCCACCCTCAACGTTGAAGCATACAAGCAGTACAGCCCGATTTTCCTCTCGTACGCATGTCCACACAGAATAGCTGCTCACGGGCTTATCGCTTCACAGCACGGCATTTGCGATCATATACGGTCTCTCCTTCGCCGCCATCACCGCGACGCTCACGCACACCTTCCTGTATCATCGCAAGCAGTTGTGGACGCAGGCGCGTCGCCCGCTCACCGAGCAGCCTGACATCCACGCCCGTCTCATGTCCGTGTACGAGCCCGTGCCCGACTGGTGGTACGCCATCATCTTCGGTACGCACCTCCTTTGCGCATGCACCACTTGCGCTGACCTCGCCGTTCGAAGTCATTATGTTCGTCTTTGGTATCGTCACCATCGAGGTCTGGAACACGCAGCTCCCTGTCTGGGCCTTCATTCTGGCCCTCTTCATCGGTATGTCGTGTCCCTTGCACCCTTCTAATGCACCCCTCTCTGACATGTGCTCGTAGCGTTCATCTATACCATCCCAATCGGTATCATTCAGGCCAGCACGAACCAGCAGATCGGTCTCAAGTGCGTCGCGTGCGGTGGATCGTCGTCGTGCACAGACTAATCGTTTGCCCCCGCAGTGTTATCACGGAGCTCATCATTGGGTACGCGCTGCCCGGCAGGCCCATAGCCGTGATGATGTTCAAGACTTGGGGCCATAACACGATGGTACAAGGTATGCGTTCATGCGTCTACCACCAGCCGGGTCGACTCCACTGACCGCGCAGTGCAGCACTGCAATTCACGTCCGACTTCAAGCTCGCGCACTACATGAAGGTGCCACCGCGCCCGATGTTCTGGTGCCAGGTCGTCGCGACCGTGGTCGCGGGCACGGTGCAACTCGGCGTGCAGTCGTGGCTCTTCACCAACATTGAAGACATTTGCCAGCCCACGCAGACGAGCGGGTGCGTAATGTTTCTGGCGCTCGTGTCCCGGGCGAGCCGGGTTGACCGTGCGTGCCGCATCTGACAGATTCATCTGCTCATACACGGAGGTGTTTGGTGAGTCGCTCTGCTGATGTGTCGTTTCTCCCTACTCACTCGTCTCCGCGCGACAGGCACCGCCTCTATTATCGTAATTCCCTGCCCCACGCCGCGTGCTCCCGTGCCGATACTCATTCACGGTTCTCTTCACAGTGGGGTGTCATTGGACCAGCTCGCCATTTCTCCAAAGGCCAGACCTACTAGTAAGGCCTCGTTAGTCCCCACGCTATCTAGACGCTGAGGCACTGCTCCCAGCGCGCTGCAGTTCTTCTTCCTTATTGGCTTCATATGCCCGATCATCCAGTGGCTCGTTCAGAAGAAATGGAACAGCCCGATGATCAAATACATCAAGTGCGTGCGCCTTCTTTCCAGATTCCATTTTTGTTCGAGTTTTCCCGACATGCGCGCGTGCCAGCTTCCCCATCGTCTTCTGGGGCGGAGGGGCCATCCCGCCTGGGACGCCGATCGTCTCCGTGCCCTGGGTCATCGTGTGCTTCATCTTCAACTACATCATTCGTCGGCGCCACTTCGGATGGTGGTTCAAGTACAACTGTGCGTCCCTCCCCGCGTTTCCCGCACTGCTTTTGCTTCTGCTGACCGCGCGACACGCAGACGCGCTCTCCGCGGGCCTGGATGCGGGCTGTGCGATCGGCGCTATCGTTATCTTCTTCTGGTGCGTCCCCCCTCTGAACCATGCAATCACTGTAAAACCACGCACTGCAGCCTGCAATACCCACAGAATGGTAAAATCGGGCTCAACACGATCCAGGCATGGTGGGGTGTGTCCATTCTTTCTTTTTGGATACAGGGATGGGGGTGCTGAACGTGCGCGGGCGATGCAGGTAACACCGTGTACACCACGACGGCGGACGCGCTCGGCACGCCGCTCAAGGTGCTGCCCCCGGGGGAGACGTTTGGGTGCGTCCCTTTTTCCACGCTCCTTTCCGCTCGTTGACACCCCCGCGCACGCTGACAGCCCATCGACATGGTAAAAAAAAGAGAATGGTAAAGTTCAAACACATGAAAGAGTCCATGTCCCTGTCCCTCTCCCCTCTGTCCTTCTATTGTCTTTCGACTACGTGATCTGTGTGCAGTTATAACGCAATAATGGGATTTTATGACTTTTGAGTTGGGTGTGCACCTGGAGGAGTGGAGGACCCCTGATTATAGGTGGCCAATGGCCATGCAACAATGTTGGGCCTGGACTTGATGTCATCTGGATGGTGTGCCCCAAACTGCCTTGATTGGGATAGATAGTCTGGATGATGGTAGATATCAGTGAACTGGCCTGGACAAACAGATTGCCTGAACAAACAAGGTATCAGTTGTTGAATATCTACATATGTACTGTACATTTTCGTTTGGCTTCTCTTCTCCCACTGCATGTATACACAGTGTCCATGGCATGGACCTCCGTTACTTCACACTCTCACTCCATTCACTACCCTGGGATGATGTGTGCCCCCCACACTTTTGGTAATCATTGTACTTTACAATTACACTCTTTGCTTCACCTCGATCCATGGACACTACATACGATGATCTCTATGACACAATCTCAGATGTTTTTCACACTGTCTGAGTGAGTATCTTCTTACTTACTCTTCTATCTCCATCTTACACCTCACCCCTGCAGCATCTCCTACTACTCATCACTTGTGGCCACTCTTGCCACTGCTACTATATTGCTTGTGGCAATCATGACATATCCATATCACATCTTCACTATTGTCTGCCCTAGCCTGTGTAAACATCAGTTAGGTGGCTGAGATTTTTGGGTTCAAATCCCTGGTCTGAATTCTTTTCTTTTTCCACACAATAATGAATGGCAGGGGCTCCTGGCATGAGATAGAAGACAAGAGGCCCATAGACAAGGTCCAGAGGGGATGACATTCTGAGGCAAAAGGTGATGCATATATTGAAGGAGGTTGCTTGGAAATAGAGCATGGCCAACTGTAGAAAGAAGAGAATATATTCTACAGGAAGAAATAATAAGATGTGAATGGTGTAGAAGTAAGTACTGACCTCAGTATCTTCATAGAATACTGAGGGGAAAGAAAACTATGTGAAAGAAAAATTTCTATAAGTAACAGTGATGAGCATCATGTGTATGTAACATTGGAAAACAACCATTAGTGACATCAGGCAACCACAGTGACATTAATGCACTGCATGTGATAATCATCCCAGTCACTGTTGAAAGGCACTTGCTTTGGCACCTTGTAATGGTTTTCTTTTTCTTTCTTCTTTTTCTTTTCTCTCATTTTACTTACTATAAGCATAGTATTAACTACAGCAGTGAGCTTAGCTCCAACTTATAGTAAGGACTCATTTCCTTTTCTCTTTATAGTAGTTAAGTATTTACATACTTAAGTGTGAGCTTAGCTCTAAGTACTATAAAGACTTATCTTTTTCTCTTTTATATTTATTTATTTATTTATTTACATTTACTTGCTAAGGACCATCATTATATATTTAGCAAGGACTCATCTTACCTCATCTCTGTTTGTCTTTGTTTACCTCTTGTTCATTTTGCACTTGTGGCTGAGCCACTTACTATAAATCATGGATGTGCCTTAGGTCATGTGACTTCATTGATTACTGTGCAATTGTTGTTGATCCATGAACCTTGGTTACTTGTACTATCTTTAGACCTCTAGTTTTGTATAAGTAGTTGAAAGACTGGTGGTCTTAAACCCCAGTCTTGTCAACTTTGCAATCTAGGGATTCTCCTACACTGTGTTTGACCTAAGATCATTACAAATTCACTTCATCTTCTAAGAACTAAGTCTAAGATCTCTGAGTCACTCTAAAGCATTGCTAAGATATCCTAAACTTGTCACTCTGGATCCTCATTTAGTCATTGGTGGTATCATCCTCATCACTTTCTTGTTGATCCCTCTCTTCATTGTCATCAGGAACAGTTACTATGCTTATCAAACACATATCAATTACCTTGTTACCAGGGGTATTGTTGTAACAGACCTTCCCTAAGACCATCCAATAGGCTGCTCTTAGCAGTCACATCAATCCTGCATTTGCTTTAATGCTGGAGTAGATGAATGGGTTTGGCTAACAAGGAGCAGGACTGATAGGACACATAGGCTGAGGCTTTGCTGAGGCCAAGTAACCCTGGAGACATGAGTCATGAAGTGAGCATTTGGTGTGATCAGGGCTTGTCCCTTTTTGCTCATCCTTCATAGCATCATACTTTATTCTACTTCAGTCACATCTAGACCCCACCTTATTTCAAATCACATTTCCAATCATCCCTATGATTGACCCTGCATTGTAAAATTTCTGTTTTGCTCCAGCCTTGGAGCTAGACTTGTATATAGAGGGCACATCATCTCCCAGAAAAATTGATCTCCCCCATCTGTGATTTTTCTCCCCTCTCCCATCCAAGTCTTAGGTGAAAATGTGCTTTCTGCTCTTCCCTCCACATGTCTCTCAGTCAAGAAAGTGCATGTACCTTGTAGGTTCCATTTATTATTGCATTCTCTATTATGTAACATCATGTTATCTATCCAATTGCCATGTTTACAGTGTCATGTTGCCATTGCATCTCCTCACTGTCACTCAGCTGTGTCATGTTATCATATTTCTTGCACTAAACTACTAACTCTCCTTCCTTTTGTATCTAGAGGATCTTACAGCTCACACCCTTCAGCATCTGTTGTGGTCATAACCATAGATTTCTCTCACACATGCCCACAGCACATATCAATGGGACCATCCATATTGTCCCTGAGCCCTGCAAGTCTGTGTGGCACAGTCATGCTATTTGCATTATCACCCAGTCGCATTATCATGTGTTCACTGTTGCATGTTGCCATAATTTCCAACAGCATATCAGATGGTAATGAGGATGTGCAGAAGGGAGTGCTCAGCAGGATGAAGATGTGCTCAAGAGAGGATGACAATACCTGAGAGGCAGATGCATATCATATGGTACAGAGTTTGCACAGTGGAGTGAGGTATTGGTCAGAAAAGAATTAGATGAGATCCCTACCTCAGCAAGATGAAGAAGTGCTGAGGATAGTGGACAAGATGACAGAGAAGGTTACATATGAGCTCTAACTATGAAGAACAAGGAGATGGATGAAAGGAGAAGAGAGCAGGTCAGGTAAGAGGAACCATGTGACAAGAGATCAGTTATAGAAGGAGACCAGTGTAAGAGCAAGTAAGATGTAATGAAGATGTATTTATGGTATGTATAGTGTCTGTCGTGGATGAGTGGATGAAATTCAACATACAAATGGCCAAAATTATGATGAAATCGAAATCACATCAGGGGTTGCTTGTGCCTATAAATTAGGGGTCCTGGGAATAGGTCATGGTCATCCTGCAGCTGGCAGATTGCAATACCTTTGTCCTGTGCCACTTGACATCTCAAGGAACATTGTGAGAGTAGGAACATTGCAAGTACCACCCCCCTTTTCTAAACATCATGAGAGGCCATCATCATCTTCATCTGTGAAGTCATCTTCATCATCAATATTGCCAAAGGGGACTTTCTCATATCCTTCATCAAGAACTGGTGGAGTGGATGGAGATGTATGTTCTTGAAGTCATTGAGCATAATGTGGTTGAGCCATCAACTCAGGTGAATATTTGATCTGGTAAAGGGAATAAATGGCTACTGAATGTATTGCCTGAGGATTCTCTTTGTGGTACCTCTTTAGCATATCAGGAACATCTTCCATCAATACTGAAGCAGGTTCCCAAGAATTCTCTTCTGTGGGGTAATCCATCCATTTAACCAGATATTGAACTTTACTGTGAGAAAGGCAGCTGTTGAGAATTTCTTTGACTTCATATTTGTCAACACCATTCTTGATGATAGGAGGAGGAGGGTGAATTTCTCTTTCCACAATGACATCTTTGATGTAAGGATGAAGTTTGATGACATGGAAAACTGGATGAATCTTCATCATCTTTGGGAGTTTAAGGTGATATATGTTATTGGACAATACTTCAAGTATTTCATATGGTCCAAGATGTTTGTGATCTAATTTCTTCATTGGTCTTCCTGTGTTGATGTTGGTAACTTCTGACCAAACTTTATCTCCAATGGCATAAATAGGAGTTTTACCCCTACTTTCATCATAAAACTTCTTCATGTCTTCAGCTGCCTTTTTCAATGATATTTCTGCATCTTCTCTGATGTGCTTGAGTCCTGCTACAAATTTGTCCACTGAGTCAATCTTGGTAGACATACAAGGTTCATTGCCCATTCGAGGATTTTGTCCATAATTCAGCATGAATGGTGAATATTTTGTTGCTGAATGAACACAATTGTTATAAGCAAATTCTGCCATTGGTAACCAGCTTGCCCAATCGTTCTGTTGATGATTAATAAAGAGACAGAAATATTGTTCAATTTCTTGATTTATCCACTCTGTTTGGCCATCTGTCTGGGGATGATATACTGTAGAAGTAGCAGTTTGAATCCCAAGTAAATGATTGAGTTCATGCATTACTTGTGATGTGAATTGTGGTCCTTGATCAGATAACACCTTCTCTGGAAGTGTCAGGACACGTTATTTTTCTTTTCATTTTATGATTTTCTTTTGTCTTATCACTCAAGATCTCAATTACATCTTATCTTATCTGATTAGATCTTTCGCAATAATCTATGACTCATTCATCTTTCGTCATTTGATCGCTTACTCTTTACTTATGACACATATTCCCACAGACACTTACAAACATTCTCACACTGACTGTGCAATGCTGTGCATTACTTACTGATCATTCTCATGCATGCTGTGCATGACATCATGCTATCCCTTTTTTTCTATACTTCAAATGCCTGCCCTACAGTGACATACATGGTCTGTGCGCACAGGCATTTACTATATATACTGTACTTTGTATTGTACTTATTCTTTAGCTTAGTACTTCTGAGATATCCACTTCATAGTGAGTTAGTCTCTGAATATACTATCATCCATTCTTCCTCTTCCTCCTCATAAGTCTACTGTGTGACCTTGCTAATAGCATCAGCCTCACAGGAAGACCATGATGTTTCCAACCATGATCTCTCATAAGACGTGCAACTCCTTCTGCCATGACTATATCTGTAGTTGGGATAGTGTGGATTGTTTTTGTGAAATGGTCCACAACCATGAGTATGGAGTCATTGCCTTGGCTTTCAGGCAATTTGACTATAAGATCTGTAGAAATGATCTGCCAAGGTCATAATGGTATTTCATTAGGCATCAACTCTCCTTGTGGTTTCATGGGGAACCTTTTTGTCCTTTGGCATAGACCACATCCCTTGACATACTTCTCCACATATGATGCCATATTTGGGAACCAGAAATGTCACTGAACCATCTCCAACATTTTCTTGTAACCAGGATGTCCTGCAAGGGGTGAATTGTGGCAAGTCTTCATCAGATCTGCATACATTGTTTCTGGGATGTAGAGTTTCCCATCATAGAAAAGCATCTTCTGATTGTCTTCACTCCATTGTGCGAACATTGCAGTTTTTCTCAAGTCTGCATCCAACTTGTCCCAAACTTTATAATTGTGGTCTTCCTTTTGTGCATCCATGATCTTCTTTATAACAGGAGGGCTGAGTGCTGCAAGTGAGATCTTGTGTTTGAAAAATTCCAGTTTGAGCAAGATGACGTTCTTGTTGTCATCTTCTACCCCCTTCTTATGGTCCAAATGTCTCAAGAGGAGATCAAGGTGAACATTGGTAGCACCAGGTTTGTGAACCATGTCAATCTGGAATCAAGTGACCAATGGGCTTGACAATGATTAAGCTTCTGGGATGTCATGAAATATTCCAAGTTCTTGTGGTCGGTGATGACTTGAACCAGATGAATGGAACCTTCAAGGTAGTGACACCATGGCTTCCAAAGCATGGATGACAGCCAACATCTCCTTGTCATAGATGTCATAGTTATGCTCAGCAGGTGACAAACCCTTACTGAGGTAAGCAACAGGGTGCCACTTGTTATCCTGTTGAAGCTTGGAAAGAACCACACCTGTGGCATAACCAGAACTATCCACTTTGACTCAGAATGGATACTGCTCATCTGGAAAGACCAAGACCAGTTCAGAACACACAGCATCCTGTAAATGAGTGAAGGCCAACTGTCAGACTCCTATTGCTGACTATATTCCCTACCATTATTTTATCTTTTCTTTACTTTCTTTTATGTTTATCTTTAGATCATCTGATAAGATAAGATCTCCATCTTATCTTTTATCTTATCTCATTGGATATCTTACTTACTGTCGTTATGGTCATCTTGGGGATCATTCCCACAGATGCTGTGCATCTGTCAGCAGTACTCACACACTTGCTGCACTTCTAGTTACTGTTGACCTGCCCTTAGGTACTGCGCCTGGTCCGTGCGTGATCCATAGTACTATAAGTAGATAGGTAGCTAGATGAATAGACCCCAGCTTGTTACAGCTGGTTCATCCCCCTCTTCTATAGTCTGAGTCTCCTCATCCCTTGGGCTTAGATCCAGGGCAGCTCCCGGTAAGCCTCTCCAAAGGAGAGCAGGGATATGTCAGGAGTTGGTGGTCTTGTGCTATGGATGTCCGCCATAGGCTTGATGATCCTGACACCAACTGCTGTTCTTCATTCCAATGCCACTTGACATCCTTCTGCATAAGCTCATTCAAGGGTTTAGTGATGTTGGAAAATCCAAGAATAAAATGACAATAAAAGTTGCAAAAACCCAAAAAGGAGTGAACATCATGAAGGTTTTGTGGAATTGGCCAGTCCTTGATACCCTGTACCTTGACTGGATCCATAGCAATCTTGTCAAAAGAAATCTTTAAGCCAAGGAAGTCAATAGACATTTGTTCAAATTCATGTTTCTCTGGTTTGAGATAAAGTTTGTTATCTGTGAGTATTTGAAGTACTTCCTGTGTGACCTTGCAATGTTCTTCCAATGTTGCCATAAAGATCAAAATGTCATCCATATATACCACCATGACTCCTCTAGAGATAAGACCTCTGAATAAATGGTTTATTGTGAGGCTGATGCAATGTCAAAGCCTGAACAACTGAAGAAAAGGCTGAAACAAACAAAAGGACAATCATGCTTTGGCTAGTGGATATCCCAGATGTATAATGAGTAAAGTAGAACAGGAGAGAAAAGATGCTACTGTACCTAGCAGATATCCCAGATGATCAGAACTGGGGAATAAACTGCTAGGAGTCCTATGTATATATAGTACCCTAGAGCATGCACAGACCATGCAGTACAGTATAGGGCTGGGGAATGAGAAAGTAAGGTAATGATGTCATATCTAATAATAGAGGGGATGCATAAGTGCTGACTGAGGCTTTGCAGCAACTGTGAGAGTGATTGGTGATACTCCACAGTAGGTGTGAGAAGGATTGGTGAGCATGTGCAGCAAGAATGAGTCATAACTAAATATAGAACAGGCTGATTGGAGAT
Organism: Albatrellus ellisii; assembly: GCA_003314395.1. NCBI lineage: Eukaryota > Fungi > Basidiomycota > Agaricomycetes > Russulales > Albatrellaceae > Albatrellus > Albatrellus ellisii. The sequence continues at coordinate 9,847 of QLPN01008289.1, forward strand.
CAGACAATATACATGTCATTGGCCAATAAAGATGAACAAGAGGAATGTGTGACTGTGGGAATTGCTTCAATAGATCAGGAGTGATTATAAGATCTATGATGATAGAGGCATAAGAAATATAGAGAAAAATGAGGAAAAACAAGAGAAAAATAATAGCAGCCTGACACTGCATGGTGTCTGTACAGCAGCAATGTGTGTGGGTAGGGGGCCACACACTGGTGACACAGTGGTGATGTGGGCATGTGGGTAGGAATGGGCAGAGTGACATACCAGTTGCCCACATCATCTTGAGTGGATGGAGGCAGTGAGTCAGCAAGCTGCCATGCCATGCCAGTATGGTGGTGGTGTGGGCATGCATTTGGGTGCAGGGTCCTGGTACAGAGGCAGTGTGGGTTAGCAGGTGGTGGCCACACACTGTTCATACAGTGGTGGTGCAGGCAGGTAGGGGACCATGTGCTGTTGACACAGTGGCAGCATGGGTGCATGGGTGGGCACAGGAAAAGGACAAACCAATTGTCCATGTCATTTTGAGTGGATGTGGGCACTGGTACAGTGGCAGCATCAAGGGAGGGGGTCACATTCTGTGGGGATAGGACATAAGTCAGCTCCTGCATGCAATCTGTTTTTTCTTATAATAAGCAGCCAGGCTATGTGGCACATGGTGGTGGTGAGTAGCCAACATATGCTGCATAGTCAGGAATGATGACAATGTTGAGCAGCCAGCACATGCAGCATGTGGAAGTGGTGAGCAGCCAAATGCATGCAGTTTGGGGGATAGAAGTTCAGGTATTATGAGCAGCTCATAGATGTATGCAGTAAATGGAAATGGTGAGCAGCCAGTACATGCAGCGTGGGGGCAGTGAGAAACAGTGCAAGTGGTTGTAAAAAAAGCTAGGACATGCTGGCATGCTGTGCCATGCTGGGTGTGGCACACTGTGCTCATGCTGCACTGCTACACATACAATTGTAGTGCTGTCATCTGAACCACATGGTATTTTTAACTTATGACTGTCCTTCCCTAATGTAAAAACCTGTTGCATTGCAACATTGACTAAATGGACATAGTTAAATGAGTTGCAACATTCCTCACCAATGTCCCTGTAACTAGTGTAAAGACCCGTTAACATCAAGTTATAGGGCATCATCTGTGAAAGTATATGTTGGTTGTTGCAACAGAAAATGAATGGAAACAGTAACCTATCTATCTACAGACCAAGTTCAATTCACAGACCAATTCCAATTGCCTCCCCAGCTGTAAAGTATAGACTTGTTGTGTCTCAACATTCACTAAATGGAACATAATGAAATATTAATCTGTGACATTATACATAAGCTGCAACAGACCTTGTCCATGTCCCTGTCCTGTCCCCATCCCTGTCCCCATCCCTGTTGATCATCACTGGCAATCACTCATGAAAATCCATACCCATAGAATTGATGGCATGCTGTAGTATTGTAGATTACAAATAGATAGAAGAAAACACCTCTTGAACTGTGAAGAGACACAGCAAAACAGAAACATCAACTGTATAATTACTATTGCAGACTGGAAAACCAATAGAATCATATCCATACCCATACCCAAACATACCCATCCATCAATCCAGGGACACTGCACCTGTATGAAAGGAAAGTAAAAGAGAAAAAGACCAACATAATAATTGTAGAGCCAAAGTACCCAGCCTACTTGCAGGCACAATGATACTCATGATATAGTAGCATGATTCAATACAGAAAAACATCACCTGAACATCCTGTCCAACATATTATTGTTTAAAAAGATAATATCAACAGAACCCACCAAGTTTGGAAAATGTCAAGATAGAGTAAACACCAGCTGGATTGAAATATCAACTAGTAAGACATGGTTACAGTTGTAAATATCTATAGCAACACAGAATAAAAGAAAACAATGATAGATGTAAATAGAAGTGGATGAACAATAGGCACAAAGTTGAATATAATTCATAGTTCTGTTGACAGAACACATACCTGTGATGTTATCCAGAAGTTGATGGTTTCTATGTGAGTTGAGGATGAAAGAAAGAAAGGAAAAAGAGGGTACAATGTTCATCTGCCAGTGCACACCAGCACAGTGCAGTGCATGCATACAGGAGACATGTGTGGCACACCATGCAACAGTGGCATGGGTGAGGAGGTGGTGGCCACACCATTCATATGGTGGTGCAGGCAAGTAGGGGGCCACTATTGACAGTGGGGACATGGGCATGCAGGCAGATTGGGGGCCATGGACTGTTCATACAACAGCTGTGCAGACAGATAAGAGGCCATGCACTGTTAACACAGCAGCAACATGGGCATGTGGGTGGGAGTAGGAGGAGAGACATACCAATTACCCACATTATCTCAAGTGGACATGGCAGGGCAGGTGGGTAAGTTGCCATGCCATACTGGTACAGCAACAGCATGACTGAGGAGGTGGTGGCCATGCCACATTGGCACAGCAGTGGGGTAGGTGGGGTAGTGGCTGCATGCTGTTGACAGTGGTGATGTGGGCACATGGGTGGGAATAGGAGGAGGGATGTACCAATTTCCTGCATTATCTTGAGTGGACATGGGCAGCAAGCCAGGAAACTGCTGTGCTGTGCCAGTATGGTGGTGGAATGGGTACATGGGTGGGTGCAGTGTCCTGGTACAGCAGTGGTGTGGGTGAGCAGGTGGTGGCCACCCACTGTTGGTACAGCAGTAGCATAGGGGTCAGGTAGGGGGGCTGTGCACTGTTGACACAGCAGCAATGCAGGCATGTGAGTGGGTACAGGAGGACATACCAATTGCCCATGTCATCATGAGTGGATGTGGGAAGGGTGGGCAGGCAAGTTGCCATGCTGTACTGGTACAGCAGTGGCATGGGTGAGGAGGCTGTGGCCATGCTGTATTGGCACAGCAGTGCCATGGGTGGTCAGGTGGTGGCCACATGCTGATTGTACAGTGGCAGCATGGGCAGATAGGGGGCCACACACTGTTGAGGCAGTGGTGACATGGGTGCACAGGTGGGCACAGGAGAAGGGACATACCAATTGCCCATGCCATCTTGAGTGGACATGGGCAGCAAGTAAGCTGCCACACTGTGCTGGTACAGTGGAAGCACAGGCACATATGCAGGTGTAGGTGGGTAAACAAGGGAAGGTCTGTGTGAGAGAGTATGCGCCAACTGCTTCAATGTACTCCATGTGCTGTGGTTCAAGCTGCCCCATGACTCCACCACCACCATGACATGCATGGCTGGGGGTGGCACAGTGCCTGTTGGGTGCACCATGGTGGGGGTGTGGTACTGGGCCACACACTGTGTGCTGTTTGGATGGCAGTCACACAGGCAGGTAGGGGACTGTACACTGTTGCAGCAGCAGCAGCAGCATGGGCACATGGGTGGGCACAAGAGGATGGATGTACCAATTGCCCACATCATCTTCAGTGGATATGGGTGCCAGTACAGCAGCTGCATGGCAGGGAGGGTGTGTGGCTGCATGGCCATATAGTCTGTTGGGATAGCATATAAGTCAGCTCCTGCATGCAATCTGTTTTTTCTTATAATAAACAGCCAGGCTATGCAGCACATGGTGGTGGTGAGTAGCCAACACATGCTGCATAGTCAGGTATGATGATAATGTTGAGCAGCCAGCACATACAAAATATGGCAGTGGTGAGCAGCCAAATGCATGCAGTGTGAGGGTAGAAGCTCAGGTGTAATGAGCAGCCCATAGATGCATGCAGTAAATGGAAGTGGTGAGCAGCCAGTACATGCAGCATGGGGGCAGTGAGAAGCAGCACAAGTGGTTGTAAAAAAAAAAGCCAGATGTGTTGGCATGCCACACTCATGCCACACTGCCACACATGGCATGCACACAATTGTAGCACCATTATCTGAAGCATGTGACATTTTTAACTTACAACCATCCTCCCATTCTTATAGTGAGACTAGTGTAAAAACGTGTTGCATTGCAACATTGAGTTATAAAGCATCATCTGTGAAAGTATACATTGGTTGTTGCAACAGAAAATAAAAGGAAATAGTACTCTATCCATCTATGGACCCAGTCCAATTTACAGATCAACCCATACTTACAGACCAATTCCAATTGCCTCTCCACTTTGAACAAGCCAAAAAAAAACTGTGGAATGTTTTCTTCACTCCATCAAACTCCATGGGTTTGTGATCTGTAAGAATTGAGTAGTCAGAGTTTGCATAGTCATAGTTTCAAATGGGCTGATGGTTCAGGCTGTGGAAAGAGTTCTGGGGGTGCAGAAAAATGGATTGCTGGTGAGTCAATGGCCACACCTGGAGCAGTTGAAATGCTTCCAGGGAGTGGGATATCAGAGGTAGTGTTGGTGATAGGGTTGAAGATGTAAACACATACAGATGGTGTCAAGATGTCTGGGTCTTTGATTCCAGAGGAATGGAGAAACTGATTGGTCCTGGTGATTTTACAGGTATCATTTCCTGTAAAATCTACCTGTAAATCTCGAAAGAAATAGAGGTCTTGTCATTTGTTGGAGTTTACAGTGACATGATGCAGCAAACATGACAGCACATTTATAGTGCAAACACAAAATAGTGTGATGATCCACATGGATCTGATGTGGGGACTCAGGGATGATACAGACAGACCCTTGCTTACCAAAAAATTTCCTTCACATGATCATCTTTTCCCTCAGTCCTTTACAAGGAGACTGGGGTCAGTACTCACTCATTACACCATTCATTTTTATATCTTTCTCACTATTTCTCCCTGTAGAATACATTTCTCTTCATTATACAGTCAGTCATGCTCTATTCCAAGCACCTCCTTCAATATTGTTTGCTAGAACAAAACCCTGGAGGGAGAGGATTGGGAACCAGGGGAGCCAGTGTTGGTTCAAGTCAGAGTGAGAGATCTTGACCTAGTGGTAGGGTTTAGTGTGTACAAGCAGCCAAACACCTAAAACTAAGACTTTGAGATCTCTGGGGAAAATACATCAAGAGTGGCAACACAAACTGCTATTGCAGATGAGAGCAAGATACAATGAAGGAGGTCAAGATATAGAGATACCATCACTTCATATGGTGTTTCACAGTGAAAGGAACACTGATAGAAAAGTATGTTGAAGTTAAGGTGAAAAGCCCTGACTCTGTGCTTCCAGGCTAAACTCCCCTGTCTATCTCTTGGCTCAAAGTAGCCAACTCTCTAGACAGGAACTAGCCATAGCACAACTCCATATCATGTTAATAGTACTTTACTTAATGAAGACCTGGTAGCTCAGTGGTTTGAGCATCCACCCAGAGTGAGGGAGGTCCTTGGAACCCAAACCAATTCATTGTTTTGGCACTAGTGCTGCTGAACAAAGTAAAGTAAAACATAAAAGGACTTCAATAGGGGTTATGCCCCATCAGATGATACAGAACAGCATAAGGCCATTGTTATAGGGTACTAGACCTATAACAGATGCTTCCAGAATGTTGGTAAAGAAAACCATGTTGAAACAGGCACAGGGATGTGCAGGGAGGTAGAACATAACCAGACAAAGATAGGCTTGTAGCTACATCAATATTAGAGGGAAGAGCCAAAGGACTAACATCCAGAGGCTGATAGATGAAGAGATGAAAGCATACAAGATGAAGGTATGTAAGAGGACAGAAAGATGACTGCAGAGATACAGGTAGTGTCAGAGAGTGGCAAAGAAGGCCCAAGAGAAAAACATACCTCAGCAACAGTGATGAGTGCTGTATGGAGGCTTGTGGGCTTCCATGAGAATGAGGAAGGTGGTGAGATGTGTCAGATAAGAGCAGCAGGCTCTTGGATTTGAACATGTAATGAAAGGGATGAGGATGATATTACAATGGCATAAATGGGATAGTGGTGGGCTCTGTGTAGTGTAGAATCTGCATGACTTCTCTGGTAGCTGCTGTGACTGGTAAATAAAAATGGCTGGTAGCTCATAGGTAGCTGGAGATGAGGGGTGCACCCCTGCCCCCTTATATACTGTAGCCTGGTGTGTATGTCACTCTGTCTCAGAGTTCTGTCCCCTTGGCAGTGTTTACATAGGAGTATGTATTAGTATAGTGAGTTATAATTTGTTTGGACTACATGCTGCCAGATCATTCAGGTGCATGGCCACAAAATGTGTAAATAACCTAAATGTACATCCAAGATCATCAGTAGCCTGCTTGCAGGTCTTACAGTGCTGAGGTTGTAGAGTGGCAGAAGAGGAGAGATATAGTAAAGGTGAAGAGAATTAGAGAGCCCAAAATGTGATATATTTACTGGCATAGATAGTGGCCAGTAGTAGATGAGATAAGCATGAATGAAAGGGGCAGGTGCACACAATATGTAAATAACAGCATGTTGGAAGCACACTTGAGTATGGAGCACTCAAAGAGAAACAGTGACAAGATTGGATGAAGGCAACTAAACAAGACAATGGTCTGTATGGCAGCAACCAAAACAGCAGTATGGAAATCCAAGGAGTGGAGAACAGGAGGGAAAGACAGAACAAAGAGAGACTAGTGTCTAGGGTCATAAGGTTGGTCTTAAGTACTGTTCAGTGAGGATTGGAATGCATGAGGTGGGCAGCAGGCAGTATGATCTTGTGATGAGTCTTGGAAACATGTGATAAAGGAGAGATCTGATGTAGGTGGCAATAACATATGTAGGAGGGAAGAATCAGACAGGTGTCAGGTGTGTGATGGGTAATCTGATGGGTTACACATGTCCAGCATTGTATAGTAGGTAATAACTGACAAACCAATCCTGACACACAGGACAGAAGTGTTGCAGCCTGCCAGCAATGGGATGACCATGACCCACTCCCAGGACCCCCAATTATAGGCACAAGCAACCCCTGATGTGATTCCACCAATTTTCCATGCAGAAAAGAATTCAAAAAAAGTGGAATCCAGAGCAGGAATTTAAACCTGAAAATTTCAGCCACCTGACTGATACCTTGGTCATTCAGCCAATCTGTTTTTCTGGGCCAGGTGCATTGATACTGACTGTCATCTGGTCTATCTATCCCAATCAAGGCAATTTGGTACAGGTTGTCTATATAAAACCAGGTACAGATGGTCATTGGCCACCTATAATCAGTGGTCCTCCACTTCCCCAAACACACACTCAACTCAAAAACTCCACAAGACCCTGAACACCAGAACAAAAAGCTCAGAAAATACCATTGCCACACTATAACTGTACACAGATCACATCAAGTAGTTGAAAAACATCAGAAGAACAGAGGGGAGAGGGGGACATGTTGCATTGCATTCATTAAGTTGGGGGAGAGGAATGAGGATGTAGACTCTTGTGTGTTTGAATTTTACTACTTGTATTTTTACCATGTTGATGGGCTGGGGGTGCACAGGGCATCAGCAAGCAGAAAGGAGCATGAAAGAAAGGATACACCCAAATGTCTCCCCTGGGGGCAGCACCTTGAGCAGCATGCCAAGTGCATCTGCCATCATGGTGTACACAGTGTTGCCTGCATCACACATGCATGTTCAACACCCCCATCCCTGTATCAAAAAAGGAAAAAAGGACACACCCCACCATGCCTGGATCATTTTAAGCCCAATTTTACCATTCTGTGGGTATTGCAGGCTGCAGTGTGTGGTTTTGCAGTCAGTGCATGGGTTTGGAGGGGGGATGCACAAAAGAGGATAACAATAACACTGATCATGTAGCCCACATTGAGGCCTGTGGAGAGCATGTCTGCATGTTGCATGGTCAGTAGCAGCAGAAGCAGTGTGGGAAACATGGAGAGGGATGCACAGTTGTACTTGAACCACCATCCAAAGTGGCAGTGCTGAATGATGTAGTTGAAGATGAAACACATGATGACCCAGGGCACATAGATAATTGGCATCATATACTGGATGTCCCCTGCACTTGAGAAGATGATGGGGAAGCTGGCACATGCATGTATGTCAGAAAAACTTGAACAAAAATGGAATCAGGAAAGAAGACACATGCACTTGATGTATTTGATCATTGAGCTGTTCCATTTCTTCTGAATGAGCCACTGGATAATTGGGTATAGGAAGCCAATAAGGAAGAATTGCAGTTGCTGGGAGCAGTGCCTCAGCATCTGGATAGTGTGGGGACTAATGAGGCCTTACTAGTAGACCTGGCCCTTGGAGAATTGGTGAACTGGTCCAATGACATCCCACTGAAGGGGATGCATGGATGAGTGTTGGCAAGGGAGCACACAATGTGGGGCAGGGAATTATGATAATAGAGGTGGTGCCTGTTGTGCAGAGACAAGTGAATGGGGGATAAATGACACATCAGCAGAGTGACTCACCCAACACCTCCATGTATGGGCAGATGAATCTGTCAGATGTGGCATGCATGGTCAGCCTGGCTCACCCAGGACACAAGTGCCAGAAACAGTACACACCCACTCTTCTGCATGGGCTGGCAAATGTCTTCAATGTTGGTGAAGAGCTGCAACTGCACACTGAGTCACACCATGTCTGTGACCATGGTCACAATGACCTGGCACCAGAACATTGGGCACAGTGGCACCTTCATGTAGTGCACAGGCCTGAAGTTGGACATGAATTGCAGTGCTGCATGGCATGGTCAGTGGAGTCAACCCAACTGGTGGTATATGCATGAATGCATACCTTGTATCATTGTGTTGTATCCCCATGTCTTGAACATCATCATGGCTATGGGCCTGCTGGGCAGTGTGTACCCAATGATGAGCTCTGTGAAGACACTGTGGGAGCAAACAATTAGTCTGTGCATGACAATGATCCACTGTGCATGATACACCTGAGACCAACCAGCTGATTCATGTTGGCCTGGATGATACTGATGGGAATGGTATAGAAGAATGCTGTGAGCACATGTCAGAGGGGGGTGCATTTGAAGGGTGCAAGGGACATGACATACTGATGAAGAGGGCCAGGATGAATGCCCAGATGGGGAGCTGCATGTTCCAGACCTGAATGGTGACAATACCAAAGATGAACATAATGACTTCAAATGGTGAGGTCAGCATGAGTGGTGCATGCACAAAGGAAGTGCATACTGAAGATGATGGCACATCACCAGTAAGGCATGGGCTCATACACCAACATGAGATGGGCATGGATGTCAGGCTGCTTGGTGAGCAGGTGACATGCCTGCATCCACAACTGCTTGCAGTGATACAGGAAGGTGTATGTGAGTGTCACAGTGATGGCAGCAAAGGAGAGACCATATATGATCACAAATGCCATGCTGTGAGGTGACAAGCCTGTGAGCAGCTATTCTGTGTGGACAACAGGAAGTGCAGATGTGTATGAGAGGAAAAGCAGGCCATACTGCTTGTATGCTTCAAGATTGAGGGTAACATCTACATTGATGATGCAAGTGACATTGTAGGTTGCACTGGTGTTGTTGTATGAACCACCAGACAGGATACTGCAGACATACAGGACAGTCAGGCTCTGGCAGTGACAATGGGCACCAGAGGAATGCACAGCATGTACTACAAATTTCAGACATTGTTGTACTATAGTCAAGTCAGAATTAATACCACTTGGTGTGAGCAGCAATATGCACATAGAGGATGGGACAGAAGATCCCTGTAACTCAGTGTCAAAGATAGTTGCCATCTCATTTCAAGTAGGAGACACTGACAGTAAAAGATGATGACACCAACACCAATGTTCACAGCAGCCCACCATGGAATGGGGAGACTTAAATGAGAATCAGTGCTACATGCAGTGGGTGGGACCAAGACACAGTGCATGCATGGGCTGCCATTGAAGGAGATGGTGGACCAGTTGGAGATGGTGGACCAGTTGAATGTGAGGATACTGGAAACCCAAAAGTCAAAAATCCCATCATCATCTGCACAATGTCATCATACCCCATGGCCTGGTAACTGAACAGAGTGAGTCAAGGATCATACAATCAGAAGACTCCAACTCATGAGACCATGCTGGTAGCCAAAGATTAGATTCACTTTCTGTATCCACATAGTTACCCTCTGCTTGTGGATGCATGGCAGATGTGAAATGCACAATGTTCTGGGGGGCAATCCATGTCACCTGCTGATGATGAGACCTGGGTCAGAAGTGGGCTGCAATTGAGATTGAGCAAGAGCATACCCATGAGAACATGCTGGAAAATGGGCCATCAGCAGGCAGGGTGCACAACATGGAGAGTGAAACATACCTCAGTGCACTAAACAGGTAGCTTGGGAAGAAGCCTGCATGCAAGAGAGTATGGCAATGACAATGGGCAGAAGTATTGATATGTACATACTGTAGATGAAGTAGCCCACAAAGATGTAGAAGAAGAAGTGTTCACAGGATATGCTGCCATGGGCTGTCATACTAGCAGTCATCTTGGCATGGAGGATGTTGAAGAGGGTGGAAGTCATGAGATTCTGTGGCCAGACTAGCAGCATGCAGTCAGAAAACAGTGTATAATTGTGGGAGTGACATACTCATGAAGGGGGGTGAAACCAAGAAGCACTTGCATATACTGCCAATGGGGTAGCCAGTCATCTGTGTGGACATGACAAGGAGCCATTGGTCTATGAAGGACAGATGATCAGTGCAAGGTGGGGTCAAATGTGGAGACATGCACAGTCGATGGTGGGACACTGGTGGTAGTAGACATACTGCAGCACAACAATCTATAATATAATGGGATGAGGAATGGGAACATGTGGTTTTTTCATGTCCAAAGCACTGCTACAAAAAAGTTGTCCCCTGGTGTGGCATGCTGTGCATGACAGCTCAGCACATGCACATGCACAGCAGTGTGGCACAAAATTCCCATGCATGCATGGTAGCACCACAGCACAGTATGCAGCTTCATCAATGGCTTATCTTTCCTATTTCCACCCACCTACTCTGGGCTCTTTCTTGCTAGCTTATCTTATTAGACTGTTTCTCTCTCTTTTGTGAAGAAACATTTCACTTCCTTTCCATCCAAAGCTTGCTTTGGGTGGTTCTTTCAGAGAGAGACCAAGCCTATAGATTTGTGAAGTCTACCAGCATGGCCTTAGTTTGCTGTTGCAAAAGGCAGTTGTTCATTCAATTACTGGACCTCTCTCATTCTGTGGTGTTCAGCTGCTTGCTCTCAATCTCACTTCCACCTGTTTAACAGAAAAGGGGTGATACCTGAGTTGCACCTTTGATAATAAAGGCTATAAGCATTGTGATCTGACACTGCCTTGCAGTGATTTCCTCTGACTGTGACTATCTGGGTGTGTAGAGGATCTGGCAACTCTATCTCTGGCTCTGGCTCTGGCTCTGGCTCTTGGTTTTTTTTACAGCTGCTTTTCTTTTTCAAATGGAAAACAATTCAAGGTATTTCATTATTACTGATTTGACTCCATCATGCTTTTCTTAAATATATACTTTTCAGCCCTGGACCTCTTGAATACTGGCCACCATCCCAAAATGTGCAACAACATGGTGGTCAATTGCCCGGGTATGTCTCTTCAGTTTTTTCTTCTCATTTTCTCTTTGCTTAAATTCACTTCATCATCTTTTCAGTGCAGAACTACCTTCTGCCAACCAGAGTCCTCAAACCCAACATGATTTGTTGC
>QLPN01008322.1:0-11904 GCA_003314395.1 Albatrellus ellisii
CACATGGCCTGCACAAACTGGCATTGCATGCACTTGAAGCCCCAGTGTGAGCATCGTGCCATGTCAGAAGCCCTCCACATGCCATCCATGTGGTATATCAAGCAGGACCCATCTGTGCAGAAGTACAGTGTCAGTGTCCTACATGCAGACTCAGTAGACAATGAAAGGATAAAGGACACGCCCCATAGGCTGTGATACGCAGTGGGTGAATCCATGCAGGACATGAACATGTGCACCTTGGCAACCCAGATGGGGTTGGTGAGGATGGCAATCATGGTGCCTGGTGTGGTGTTGACAATGTGCATGCAAAGGAGGTTAGCAAGCAGGGATATGGGAAAAAGGGAGGGTTGGTGGACTTGCTTGTGTGGAGCAGAGGTACTGGCCCATGGAGAGTGGCTGGTTGAGATTGTTGAGCACTGCAACTGGCTATAGCTGTGGCACAACAGGAGCCAAACAGTTCAGTGAGTGTGCACAGCTGCATGGAACACAATGGCAATGTACAATAGAAAGTAGAGCCCCCAAGCTGAGGAATGCACAGAGGTCCATGTCTGCAAGGTACAGATGTCCAAGCCTGTCTCCACATCTGTGTCAGGCAGATGTGGTGTGAAGCCAATGCATGCAAGGCACATGGCAGTTGTGTATGGGGTGGGTGCAGTGGGTTGAAGTTCTGCAGTGGACCCTGCAGGAACATTGCACTGGTGTGCCACTCAGTGAGCCCCTTCCAGCATGGGGCAGGAGGGGCCCCACAGGGGCTGTGGCATGGATGAGTGTGGCATGGATGAGTGTGGGCATGGGCTTGAGGAGGACCATGTCATCAAGCAGTGGGAGGAGGGTGTCACAGGATACATGCCTGATGTCTGCACTGACATCAAGTGCATGCATACACCAGTGAGCCTGAACATGACTCTTCCAAGTCACTGCTGTCCTGTGACTCTGCCATGGATGTGTAGCACATGAAGGTTGCATGACTCATGTCCTGATTGACACCTGTGAGCCTGTGTGCAATCCGTCTGAGTCACTGCCATCTGTGAGGCGCACACTAAACAGCGAGGTCACAACTGAAAGTGGAAGGGGGATTGGTGAGGGAGGAGACAATACACCTTAGAGAAAAGTCACGCCCTGTAGCAGATATCTCAGATGTATAAAGCTAAAGAGCTATCTACTACATGAGAGACTTTATATACTACAGGGAACGGCACACAGACCATGTGCTGTCACTGTAGGGCAGGTGTATGTAAATAAGATGCGCAGCATCTGTGAGAAGTATCAATAAGCAATGTGCAGCATTGCACTGCATCAGTAAGCATCTGTGGGAAATGTAGTCATAGTTGTATAGTAAGCGGCCTGATGAGTAAATGAGTATGAGTCATAGATAATCGCGATAAGATCTACTGATGATCTGATAAGATATCTCATGTAGATCTTGAGCGATAAGGATGAAAGAAATTGTAAAATGAAAAGAAAAATAAGTACGTCCTGACAAATACCCCCCTTCTTAGGGCGAGATGACTCGATGAGCAAGGGAAGTTCCAGTAGAACCAAAACCTTTATCTCCACGTTGAGTATCATCCAATGAGGTGACTTCTTCGACTTTAGCAAGGGATATGTGTTCTAGGATCAATTGGGCAACATGGTCTTTGATTTTGACAATAAAGTCATTATCACCAAGATTGACCAGTAAAATCTTTACAGGGCCACGATAGTCTGAATTGATTACTCCTGCTCCAGTATGAATAGAGTTTTTGACAGCTAGACCACTGCAAGGAGCAATATGTCCATAGCAGTTGTCTGGTATAGCCAAGGAGATTTGAGTATTGATCAATTTCTGACCATGTGCAGGAATGACGATTTCTTCTGCACTGTAAAGATCTAAACCAGCTGCATGCTCTGATCTGCGAGTGGGTAGAGTGGCTAAGTCAGAAAGTTGTTTGATAGGAATGGAACAATGTTGAATTGACCTGATAGCGGTTGGATGTTCATTATGGAAATTTTTAACCAGCTTGGGTATGTCTTTGAGCATGATGCGTGCTGGCTCCCAGGAATTTTCATCTTCTGGGTAATGTTTCCATTTGATAAGATATTGAACATTTCCATGATATCTTCTGCTATTTAAGATCTTTTCAACTTCATATTGTTCAACATTATCCTTGATGATGGGTGGTGGAGGAGTTCTTACGATTCGTTCTGGAATATCGTTTGGAGAATATGGTAGTAATTTGACGACATGAAATACCGGATGTATTTTCATGGACTTGGGGAGTGCTAATTCATATGCATTGTTTGAAAGCACTTTGATGATAGGATATGGTCCAAGTCTTTTATGATCCAATTTTCGAGTTGGTCGTCCTGTCTGGATATTGGATGCATCTAACCAGACTTTATCTCCAACTTGATATTTTGGGGTCTTTCCCTTGTGCATGTCATAGTATTTCTTCATGTCATCAGCCACTTTTCTCAGCACTGATTCCGCATCTTCTCTTGTCCTCTTCAATCCTTCAACAAAATTTTCTACCGAATCAATAGTGGACATCTTGCCCGGTTCAAATCCCATCCTTGGATTTTGTCCAGAGTTCAGCATGAAAGGAGAGTATTTCGTAGAGGCATTAACCCTGTTATTGTAACAGAATTCTGCCATTGGCAACCAATTCATCCAATCTGACTGACGATGATCAACGAATATACGGAGGTATTGCTCAATTTCTTGATTAATCCTCTCTGTTTGTCCATCTGTTTGTGGATGATATGCCATAGATAGGGCTGTTTTAATGCCTAGTAATCTGTTCAACTCCTTCATCATTTTAGAAGCAAATTGAGGACCATGATCAGATAAAATCTTTTTGGGTAGCCCATGGTGTTTCCAAATGTTGTCTCTGAACAGTCGTGCCACTCCTTCAGCAGTAACGTCAGATGTTGTTGCCATAGTGTGAATCATTTTTGAAAAACGATCAATGACCACTAAGATGGAATCGTATCCCTGGCTGTCTGGTAATTGTGTGATGAGATCTGTAGAGATGATTTGCCAGGGATGAGATGGTATTTCATTTGGAGTCAATTCTCCTTGTGGTTTTTGGGTGATCGTTTTTGTTCTTTGGCATATGTCGCAACTTTTGACATATTTCCCAATGTATGCTGCCATTCCTTTCCACCAAAATGTTCTTGACACTATCTCCAGTGTCCTCCATTGCCCTGGATGTCCTGTGATTGGGGTGTCATGACATTGTTTGACGACATCTGCTCTGCAGCTATCTGGGACTAAGATTTTGTTTTTGTATGTAAGTAATCCTTTTTTGTTCTGTCCCCATCCTGCAATTGTAGCTGTTTTGCATTTGTCTGCTGACAATTCTACCCACATCCGTCTTTCTCCTGTTCATCTGCTATCTTTTGAAGGAGTGGAATGTTGTTCATTATAACTGCTAGGATGTGTTTGTCCTTAATCTGAGATGCGCAAGCGCTATCAATCAGATTATTTGGTTTAAAGAATTCTGGTTTTAGCAGTATGACATTCTCATTGTCATGTTCCACCCCCTCTTTATGGTCTGCTCATCTCGAGAGAAGATCTGGTTTGGCTGAACTCTTTCCCGGTCTGTGGGAAAGGTGGAAGTTGAACCTAGAAAGAAAGAGAGACCATTGAGCCTGGCGACGGTTCAATTTCTGGGCACTCATAAAGTACTCTAGGTTTTTGTGATCTGTAAGGATCTCGACCGTACTATCTGTTCCTTCTAGATAGTGTCTCCATTGCTCCAATGCACATATAACCGCCAACATCTCTTTATCATAGATGTCATAATTCCTGTCTGCTGGTGATAACCCTTTGCTGATATATGTGACAGGATGCCATTTCTCATCATCCCTCATCTGCGATAAGACTGCACCAGTAGCATACCCTGAGCTATCTGCTTCTACAAGATATGGGCGATTGGGTTCAGGAAAGACTAAAACAGGTTTTGAACATAACGCTGTTTTTAAATTTTCAAATGAGTCTTTTTGTTCCTGATCCCAGTGCCATTTACTATCTTTTTGTAAAAGAGTATTCAGGGGTTTTGCTATATCAGAAAATCCACATATAAAATGGCGATAAAAGTTGGTGAAGCCCAAGAAGGATCGTACTTCCATGACAGATGTTGGAGTGGGCCAGTCAGCTATCCCTTGAACTTTGACGGGGTCCATCATGATTTTATCAAAGGATATCTTGAGGCCGAGGTAATCGATCTCTGTCTTTTCAAAGTCGCACTTCTCGGGTTTCAAATAGAGTTTGTTATCATGGAGTATCGTGAGGACTTCTTCAACTATGTGGCAATGTTCTTCCATTGTGGTGGTAAAGATGAGGATATCATCCATATAGACCACCACTTTGCCTCTGGCAATGAGTTCTCTAAAGAGATGGTTCATCATAATTTGAAATGTAGCAGGGCTATTGGTGAGTCCGAAGAACATAACAAGAGGTTTGTATAGGCCTTTGTTTGTGATGAAGGCTGCTTTCCATTCATCTCCTTCTTTGATACAAACATTGTTGTATCCCCATCTGATGTCGAGTTTGGTGAAATATTTTGCCCCTTTAAGTTTATCTATCAATTCTGATATGAGTGGTAATGGATAGGAATTCTTGATAGTAATTTTGTTGAGGTGACGATAGTCTTGGATTGGACGTAATTCTCCTGACTTCTTTTTGATGAAGAAAAATGGAGAAGCCATAGGTGATTTAGAGGTGCATATTCGTCCCGATCTGAGATTTTCTTTGACAAATTTCTCCAGTTCTTGTTGTTCAGTAAAGGATAGATTATACACCTTTCCCATGTGCATCTTCGCTCCTGGTTTCAATTCGATGGCATGATCCCAAATTCATTTGGGAGGCAGCTTGTCAAAAGAATCTTTCTCAAATACCGATTTGAACCCATGGTACACTTTTGGGACAATATCTTCGAAAGATTTTTTTTTCTTTTTCTTTTCTGCCTCTATTGCTAGGTCTTGGGAAATGAAATGTTGCAAATTGCAGTATCCTTCTCATCATCTCCTATCATGATGCAGAGGATACGATCCTCCTTCTGTATCTCGTTTTCTTCATTGTCATCAACTTCCACTATTTTTGGTATTTCTGTTTTTTGTTTCTCTATCTTCTTCTTCTTCCATTGCTTCCTATTTTCAACTATCCGTATGTGACATCTTCGTGGACATCTAGTAAACAAGATTGCCCCAGTATTCCAGTCAATTTCAGGATTATGGATTTTAAGCCAGGTTTCTCTGAGTATGAGATTGACTTTTCCTAGTCCTGTAACACAAAAGGATGTTCATTCTGTGTGGTTTTGGACCTTGACAATCAAATCCACAGTTTCCGTGATAGATCCTTGTTCATTCTTGGTTCCATCAACATTATAGACTGGTATGGCTATGGGAAGTTTCTTTGTGTTTAGACGACTTGTTTTCACAAATTCTTTGTCTATGTAACACGTAGTAGCTCCCAAATCTAGAAGCACTTCGATTGTTACTGTCTGACCATTTTCTGGTACCTTGATTTCGACTTTGATCATAGGTAAATCTACTCTGATCCCCATGACTATGTGCTTTTCTTTTTCTTGAGAGGGCATACTCTCAGATGTCTCTTCTTTCTCAGTCTTTGTCTCCGATGAAATGTTGTTAAATACTATTTGGTCAATAGGATCACATACATTTGTGTGATCAACAGCACCATCGTCTGGAGTAAGTACTGAGAACATATTTTTGGACAGTCCAGTGACATCTACTGGCCATCCTTTGCAAAATCCTGTTGCTTTCTCCTTTCCCCTTCATCAAATATCATCTTTTCAAAATCCACTGTGCTCATCTGCCTGATTTCTTCGTGGATCTCCCTGATGTTCTTCCTCTGTGGGCAAACATTTGCCCTGTGTCCCTCTTTCCTGCAGTTGAAACATATCAGGGGTCTTCTCCTTTGTGCTGCATCTACATCCATTGGCACCGTTGCATTGCTAGCCCTTTGCGTATTTGTGCTAGACTGGGGATTGGCTTGTTGGTTGTATCTAGGGGTCCATTGTGATGGGCCCCTTGATTGCATAAGTTGGTGGTACTCTCGCATATGCCTGTCCGCCTGTCGAGCCATTCTTTGCCAGTCTAGATATGTGGTGGGAAGTGGGTTGATGTTGTAGACACGGTTTAGTACATCGCTGTTTAATCCTCTCTTGTAACAGTCAATGAGCACATGCTCATCATAAAGGGTTTTTGCTGCCAAGAGGAGGAATTCAGTGACTTGTCTGCTGTCTTTCCCATTTGTCATAGTTTATGAAGGGCTTGTTGTGCTGTATGTGCTTCGTCTGGATCTCCAAACTGCTCACATAACTTTGTGTCAAATTCTACCCAATCTCGGAAGGGCATGGGATATAATGGATTGAGGGGATTAGCCTCATGTAGTCGTTGTTTCACGACTTGTAGATTTCTCCATGCTTCTGCCGATCCTCCTATCATATAAGAGAGGGCGTATGTGATTTGATCACTGTCTGACCACATTTTGTTTGCTGTGAACACTAGAAACAATTCTTGGACAAACGAGTCAAGCTTGTCTCACTTCCCTGAGAATGCTGTAGGTGCAGAAACTTTTACCCAGTGTTGGGCAAATATGTGGGCCGATTGGACGTTTGTTTGGCCAGAGGAATTGGTGGGAATAGCTTGGGGGTGTGTGGAAGGAAGTGGCTGTTGCCGCATCATCATTGTGATTTCCTTCATATTTTTGGCAATATCTGCCATTGTGGTCCCCAGACTGACAATTGCATCACCTTGCTCCCTTTGTACACGTTGTTGTTGCTTCATCTGTTCGCTCATCATCTCCATCGCTTCCTCTATATCCAGAAGTCAAAGTCTTCTGGTTTCGTCTGCTTCTCTTCTTTCCCTTTCTCGTTCTTGGGAAGAATCTTCTACCATTGGTGCTGGTTCCCTGAACTCCCAATTGCTTGGTCCTGACGTCATTGTTTGTTTCTGAAGATGAACGCTTGTGGGAGTGAATTTCAATATGGGCTGGTTTGGTCAAAGTAGTTGGGAAAGAAATGCCAAGGGAATTCTTAAGGGTGATTGTTGTAATAGGGGTTGTGGAGTCTGAAGAACCAGATGGCTTGCTGCTGTTTGTAGTTGTAGGTGTGGTAGTGGAAGCGGAGGAGAGCCAAAGAAGTCTTTGGACGAGTTGTTGGCGAAAGAGAGCTGAACCTGGTGTAGGATTTGCCAGATCTGGTTCTCTTTTCCGAGCGTAGAATGCGCGGAATGGTGAAAGGTAAGATTGTGCGAGGTGAGAGCTCACTATTCCTTTTTCAAGGGAATAGGCCTTTCAACACAAAATGGAAGGTGGAAGTATGTAAGTATATACTAGTATGTAACTACTACTAGTACTATGAAAGAGATCTTGTTATGGTAAAATTTATAGTACTCCTGGTCCGAACAGTTGTCAGGAGGTTCTGCGATGCCCCACTAAGTGGTAGACACCCTAGCACTGCTCGCTGAGGCAATATACAGCCCGGTGCTGCAGCTGAACTACGAAGAACAGAGAACTAAAAACAATACAACACTCTCTTGAGCGAGGAGGGAGGGGAATGATGGTTTGAACACGGAAGATAGGAGTGAAAGAGGATGTGTGAGGTCGCTGGTGGAGAGCTTTATACAATTGTGAAACGCACGCTAAACAGTGAGGTCACAACTGAAAGTGGAAGGGGGATTGGTGAGGGAGGAGACAATACACCTTAGAGAAAAGTCATGCCCTGTAGCAGATATCTCAGATGTATAAAGCTAAAGAGCTATCTACTACATGAGAGACTTTATATACTACAGGGAACGGCGCACAGACCATGTGCTGTCACTGTAGGGCAGGTGTATGTAAATAAGATGCGCAGCATCTGTGAGAAGTATCAATAAGCAATGCACAGCATTGCACTGCATCAGTAAGCATCTGTGGGAAATGTAGTCATAGTTGTATAGTAAGTGGCCTGATGAGTAAATGAGTATGAGTCATAGATAATCGCGATAAGATCTACTGATGATCTGATAAGATGAGATAAGATATCTCATGTAGATCTTGAGCGATAAGGATGAAAGAAATTGTAAAATGAAAAGAAAAATAAGTACATCCTGACACCATCCCTGTGACCCCACCATGGACATGTAGCAAAGAAAATGAAATAAAATGAAGAAGAAAAGACACACTGAGGCTGAAATCAGCACATAGGCACAAATATGGGGATGTCCACTGCCATGCTGAGCCCACTCTATTGTGGATTGTGCAGCATTCCATCTGTCAGCATCCTTCACAATATGCAAATCACCATGCAGCCAGACATGTACCATTTGCCATCCTGCATCTGGCACAGTGGGCATATTGAGCTTCTGGCACACTGCTGCAATGCAGTCCATCATCAGTGGAGGTACATCAGCAGATTGCATGCTGCAGTGTCTCCTGCATGTCTTAGCACTTTGTGCACCACATGATCTTCATGACATCACTGTCTATCAGTATCAGGTCTGTCAACTCCAGGATCTGTGCATGTCAGCATGTGCTCACCCTCCCTCAACAAAACAAAACACTCACATTGAGTGTGATGTCCATTCCACCCTCTGACTTGATACTCATCACCTCATGGACACACAATGGGCACACCATGGCATCATGCACATGGCCAACTGCACAATTTATGTGTTCCTAGTGGCACATGATCTCTGTGGCAGTGTGTCCAACAGGCTTGCCCTTCTCACCATCACAGCTTGTTCTTGATGGGCTTTGTGCTGTAATGTAATCTCAACACAATGTGGAGGGTATAGATAAAGGACATGTTCATACAAATGCATCCTTCCTTGTTTGCTTCTCCCACTCCTTGATAAAGGTTACAGAGACAATACAGCATGCAAGCTACACAAAGAAAGAACAATGTTGCTTATGGGCAGCAAGCTGTGAGGCCAAGGAAAGGCCTCCAACTGTGTCTATGTCCATATCCAAATCTGCAGCTGTGCAGTGCCTGTTAGGTGCACTGTGGTGGGGGTGTGGTACTGGGCCACGTGTGGCATGCTGTTTGGATGGTGGCTGTGCTGGCAGGTAGGGGACTGCATGCTGTTGCAGCAGCAGTGTGGGCACATGGGTGGGCACAAAAGAAGGGACATACCAATTGCCCATGTCCTCTTGGGTGGACATGGGCAGTGAGCCAGCAAGCTGCACTGTGCTGGTACAGTGGCAGCATGTAGGGGAGGGTGTGTGGCTGCAGGGCCAGATAGTCTGTGGGGATAGCAAATGAGTCAGCTGAGCTCCTGCATGCAATTTGCTTTCTGTTATGATAAAAAGGTATATGGAGCCAGTCTATGCAGCACATGGTGGTGGTGAGTAGCCAACACATGCTGCATAGATGACAATGTTGAGCAGCCAGTACATACAACACTTGGCAGCAGTGAGCAGCCAAATGCATACAGTGTGGGGGTAGAAGCCCAGGTGTGATGAAGCTGGTGAGCAGCCAGTATACATGAAGTGTGGGGGTAGAGGCTTGGGTGTCATAGCATTGGTGAGCAGCCAGCACATGCAGCACAAGTGGTCATAAAAAAGCCAGACATGCTGCTGCACTGCACTGGCACACTGCACCACACACATGCTGTGCTGCCATGTGCACCATTGGAGTGGAGTTGTCAGGATGTACTTATTTTTCCTTTCATTTTATGATTTCTTTTGATCTTATCATTCAAGATCTACAGGATATATCTTATCTCATCTTATCAGATCATCTGTAGATCTTATCACAATCATCTATGACTCATATCCATTCATCATCAGATATATTACTATACACATATGACTCATATTCTCACAGTTGATTATTGATGCTGTGCAATGATGCGCAGTGCTTACTGATAGTTCTCACAGATGCTGTGCATCTTACTTACATATGCCTGCCCTATAGTGACAGCACATGGTCTGTGCACCGATCTCTTTCATATATATAGAGCACTTCTGTAGCATGTATTCTTTAGCTTTATACATCTGGGATATCTGCCCATACAGCATGACTTCATCCTTAGAAGTATTGTCTCATCCTTTTGCCAATCCTCCTCTTACTTTTGTGACCTTGCTGTCAAGCATGAGCCTCACAGGAGTCAGGTAAGCAAGAAAAACCATGTGGAAAATTTAACTAACAACCATGCTCCCATTATTAAATAGACTAGTGTAAAAACCTGTTGCATTGCAACATCAAGTTATAAAGCATCATCTGTGAAAGTATACATGGCTTTTACAACAGGAAACAGCACTCTATCTACAGACCAATTCCAATTGCTTCTCCAGCTATGGAGTAGAGACCTATCCTATTGCATTGCAACATTAACTAAATGGACATAGTTAAATAAGTAGCAACAGAAAATAAAAGGAAACAGTAATCTACAGACCTTGTCTATGTCCCTGTCCTGTCCCCATCCCTGTTGATCATCACTGGCTATTACTCATAAAAATCCATACCCATAGAAATGATGGCATGCAGTAGCATTGTAGATTACAAATAGATAGAAGAAAACACCTCTTAAACTGTGAAAGATACAGCAAAACAGAAACATCAACTGTATGGTTACTATTGCAGACTGGAAAACCAATAAAATGATACCCATACCCATACCCAAACATACCCATTGGCAAGGCTTGTGCAGGTGCATTGTACTGACAATGATCAGTACTCATACATGTCCCTGTTCATCAGCCCAGGAACACTGGACCTGTGTGTAAGGAAAGTAAAAGAGAAAATATGGTAATCAACATAGGCAAAGCATATAAGTGTAGATAGATAAAAATAGAAGAAAGACCAACATGATTGTAGAACCAAAGTACCCAGCCTACTTGCAGGCACAATGATACTCATGGATACAGTAGCATGATTCAATACAGAAAAACAGTCTGAACATTCTGCCCAACATGTTATTGTTTAAAAAGATGGTATGAACAGAACCAAGAGGTTTGCAAAACATCTAGAGTAAATACCTGTTACATTGAAATATCAACTAATAAGACATGATCACAGTTGTAGATATATGTAGCAACAGAGAATAAAAGGAAAGAATGATAGATGTAAACAGAAATAGATGAACAATAGGCACAAAGCTGAATATAATTGATAGTTCTGTTGACAGAACACATACCTGTGACATTGTAGGGAAGTTGAGGGTTCCTATGTGAGTTGAGGATGAATGAATGAAAGGAATAAGAGGGCACAATGTTCATCTGCAGGCACACACACAGGAGGGATGTGTGGCACACTGTGCAGCAGTGGCATGGGCAGGGTGGTGGCCACACTGTTCATATGGTGGCAGCATGGGCAGGTAGGGGGCTGCTGTTGACAGTGGCAATGTGGGTGCATGGGTGAGCACAGGAGGGAAGAAGTTCAACAATAAAGAAACATGTACCAATTGCACACATCATCTTGAGTGGACATGGGTGGGGCAGGCAGGCAAGTTGCCACACTGTGCTGGTACAGCAGTGGCATGGGTGAGGAGGCCATGGCCATGCTGTATTGGCACAGCAGCAGTGTGAGTGGCCAGGTAGTGGCCATGTGCTGATTGTACAGTGGCAGCACAGGTGGATAGGGGGCAGCACACTGTGGAGACAGTGGTGATGTGGGTGCATGGATGGGGATGGGAGAAAGGACATACCAGTTGCCTACATCGTCTTGAGTAGATGTGGGTGGCAAGAAAGCTGCTGTGCTGTGCTGGTACAGTGGCAGCATGGGTGCATATGCAAGTGCAGGTGGGGTGGCACAGGCCTGTGTGTCCTTGTGCACTGTGCAGTTGCCAGCTGGCACCTGGACTGTGCAGTGCCTGTCAGGCATGCTGTGGTGGGGGTGTGGTACTGGGCCATGTGCAACATGCTGTTTGGATGGTGGCCATGCAGGCAGGTAGGGGGCTGCATGCTGTTGCCAC
>QLPN01008329.1:0-39646 GCA_003314395.1 Albatrellus ellisii
GCATACTACTTTGTACCCTATCTCGTACGTTATCTCTCTCCCCTATCCGACCCGTATCGGGCTGACAGCGCTTTATTGTTGGTATAGCTGACAAACCACTGGATCGGTAAGGCATCGCTTGCAATTGCGTGAACAGGGCGACGTCTGACCGTGCCGTTATTAGTGATGTTCACGTACCTTCACCACTCGGACCCGACGATGCCGCACTATTATGGCTCAGAGTGGACTTTTGTCCGTGGGCTCCTAGCCACAGTTGATCGTCCCCTTGTGGGGTGGATGGGCCGTTTCTTCCTGCACAACGTATGTCATTCCTGGCCTTCCGTCTCTTGCAGACTTGGACGTTGACGCTGACGAGGGGCCGCGTATAGATCTCGCACGACCATATTGCACACCACTTCTTCATTGGCGCGCCTTTCTGTGAGTGATTCCTGTTGCAACGTCCTACACTATGCTCCGTACTGAGACGCGCTGATGCAGACAATGGGCCGGAGATCACGAAGATCATCAAGAAGGTGCTCGGCGACGACTACAATTACGACTCTACCGTGCGTGTGCTCCCTTGTCTTTTGTCTCGTGCATGTGCTGACACGCAAACGCTCGCCAGAACACTTTCTACGCACTCTACCGCTCGTTCACACAGTGCCTCTTCATCGAGGGGCCCGCGGAAGGTGGTATTGTATTCTACAAAAACGCGCAGGGGAACGCGGCGCGAGATCTTGCGGAGGGCGCGCTCGGGAGGCTAAAACGCAGCAGCAAAGATGACAAGACCATCGCCCGTGCAGTGGACCCGGATGGCGCAAGCGACAATGCCGATGATGGTGAAGCGGAGAATGCGAGCGGCAGTGGTGCTGAAAGCGACAGCGGCGCAGACAGCGGCAGCGATGTGGGGAGCGTGGTTGGGGATGAAGGTCATGCGTGCACGGATGGGGACCAGTTGTCGAGCACGGGGTGGGCGCCGTCGCCGCCGATGCCGATGCGTGTTGCGGCGCAGCAGTGAACTTCCCCCTGTGCGCAGCAAGCATGAAGAACCAACCCGTGATGCACCTCGCATTAGATTCTTCCCATCTCTTTCGGCCAGGTCCGATGCCCCGCGTCTTGCATCCTCACAATTATATGCCCTACATAAGTTAACACCAATCCACCAGTCTCCTATGTACCATAATTGTCTATCCCTTGTCATACTATTCCATGTCTCGTGTGACCGTTTGTTTTTCTTATTGTTTTCGTTTGTTTTGCTATCCTCATTTAGATTGCGCAGACTTTTTTTTTGTCTTTTGCTTCCTTCATTTGCAGACCTTTTCTTGTTGTCACTCACTTCCCTCTTGCCTCGAGCACCCCCAACCTAACCCATGATACATCTCTGTTTCTTTCTCGCACACTACTTGCCACCAGTCTAGTCTGTAGACCCATTCTCTGGACTCCAGGTGTCGAATCCTCATTGTTACGTCATTACTAGGTCTCCCCGCCGACTACATAAATGTCTACAATTATGAGTCATTATGTACCATGAGAAAGTGGGCTGTACATATTTTTTGGTTCCAAGACATCGCCCAGAGGGACTCATGGGAGCTGAGATGAAATTTGGATAAGAGGTGAACAAGTGAATTATGCTTTCCACACTCTTGCCTTGACGATCTTCATTGGGCATTCTACACCATATATCAAAACAGTCTTGTAGTTATTCAAAGCAGAACAAAGGAAATACACCACTGTCAAGCCTGCCACAATGTTTTCTCATTCTAACCTGACTTTCAATCCCTATGTCTACCACCCTTTGAAACCTACCCTCCATATGAAGACATGACCTGTGGCCTCTAAGTTCCATCCAGGAGAACGAACTTGTCCACATCTGGCAAACGACCTACCAGAGACAAATAAGGCTCTTCGCAATCCTTGTCTCCGAATCGGGGCGCCTTATCTGGGATTTGCGATGTAGACGACACAGTCAACTGGCTAGATTACCTCGAGAATTTATAGTGGGTATGATGGTAGCCCGAAACAGATGCCATTTGCAATAGGTCATTTGAGAAATTTGGGCCCGAGTCTGGACATGTGACAACGAATCGATATAGTGTGGCAGTGATCAAGTCGTCTGACAATACCAATTGTGTCTGCTGCACATAGGGGTTTTATTTTTATTATTTATATACTTCAAATCTTCTTCAGCTACATACCTTTGTTACAGTCTATAGCACATGTGCAAACCTATGTACGCATCTTGACTGGAACAAAAACGAACGATCCGTCGGTCAGAACAAACTTTTATAGCGCGTCTGTCCTGGGCAAGAGCAGCCCAATAAGGTAGGGGGTGAAAGGACAATCGCGCAGGAGTCGTGCTTGAAAGAATAGCGAGCTACATAGTACCGTCCCTTGCGTCCAGCCGCTCGGGGATCCCGATCTCCAAGAACAGATCTCATAGTCCCCATCATCGTACCTGCATGTTTAGATCTGGAACTTACTTACTACTGCACTTTATTTCAAATGCCGCGATACTATAGTGCTTTTGGTATCGGCGTGCCTTGCGCCTCGGTTGACCCTCCACAAGACAGCCACATGTCTGCTAGTAAAAGGAGTGGTTTGTCGCGTAGCCGATCGGGCACCCATGCGAGCGGAATGGAGCCTACCATGCATACCACCAGAGGTGGAACCTTTCGAACTCCACGTGCTACTCCGCTGTTTTTTAGGAGCGGCCCTAGTATTGTAGTTTAATCGAATTTAGACTGGAGTTTACATAAGGCTAATCGATTGCCCCAGCCTTTTTTGACTCCGCGCAGCGTCTTGGACACCAGCCATTGTCTCGAACAGTGTCTGAGATGAGTCCCGCGCAGGATATGCATTTTCAAGCTGGAGTTTTGGCTATTGCCTCGAACGCCGTTCGAGGTGCGTCCCGCTTAGGACAAGTCAGATTTGGTTGTGAGGGTTTAGGGTTTCATGTGAATGGGTCGAACGGTGGAGGTGTCGTTTATGAACTGTGGCAGTTCTGTCATGAGAAGTTCCTGGACGTCGGATCCTTCTCATTCAGAGGTTAGGTCGGAGTTGTATCGAGCGATAGGAGTTTTTCTCTCTTTGTCTCATACTTTCGGTTTGCTCATTCTCGCCTGTTGTCATTTGCGTCACCCACCCACCCTTGTCCTTTGTCTTATTGTTGTTTCTTACATTATCTGCTATTTTATGTTTCGTACGGGTTTGGTCTTTGTGTCAGGTCAGGTCTTTGTTGTACCCTTGATTCTGGTACAGCAGCGCAGGTTGTCTTGTAGGCGCTCCTCGGAAAGTAGCGTCGTATTCCACTATCTTTTCTCTGTGCGCAAGTTTTTTGGATTAGGTGCGAATTCGTTTAACCATTTTGTACTACGCTGGCTGCGTCTGGGAATGAAACCGAGCCGCTGACGACATCAAGTGATACAGCATCCCCACTATCCCAGGTAGCGGTTAGCGCACTAACGTGACCCCACTTCTGACGTGTGTTTTTTTTCTTTTCCCTTCCCCTTTGGTCTCCTGCCTATTCTTAGCAACTCCTGATGTCAGATCTCTGTTTCAGCTTTCCGGGCATTATTCACCAAACAACTTGCGACTTCGACTGGCATTCGTAAAAAAAACAGCCCTCCGCCATTGCAGAAAATCTCTGGGTCAAACCTATCTTGATTTAAAAACAAAAACAAAACAAAAGGTCGTCACACTTGTTATACATGATACATTTTTCAATTGAATCATGCAACCTCCCTAATCGGAGATACCTTCCGCATCCTGCTCTACTAAAGGAAAGGAATTTTAAAAAATAAAAAAAACCTGAATGGGCGACCTGTTTCCACCCCTTCCTGATACGCCAACCATTCTATATCTGTTACTGCACCTAATTGCAGCACGACCATCTTCTGCCGAGGTGTGCTGGCTGTGATCATGATTGCGTCCTGTCAAGCGGGTTTGGGTTGTCGGGGCCTCTGGGTCCGAACTTTCATCGCTGCCAACTTGACCTGCTGCATACCTCCCCTGACGAGGTTAACAGCCCATGTTGTTGGCATAGGCCACACATGCTTTGTGCTGCCTGGCGTCGTGCTTGAGCGGCACAATCGGCATTCAAGATGGCGTACAGATGGTATGCCGCCACGGTGCTAGTAGCGTATTATAGTGATGGTGTCGTTACTTCTGCTTCTGTCCCCCGCAAGAAGGTTTTTGACAAATGCATGATGGCGACGAAAGCAGGTATAGAATTCTGGATCGCAGGCATCAGCAGGGCTAGGAACTCCCGTCAAAGACCATTTCGCCTTAGTGATCTCCGACGATATGCCGTTGGGCTTTTCATCACCTGTCCGATTTCGTGCAGACACGGGGCGGCACGGCAATTGGAATCAAACTAGCTATCTGTCACCCTTGTTTCGTTTCCAATATTGTCCATCAGAGACTGTGTCACCATGTAGGATAGGCAGTACGTTGATGAAATCCCCTCAACCACCCGCCTAGCCCAAGAAGTGACAGTCGACTGAGAATGGGTGATGCGTGCAGTTCGGGGCACAGGAGTAATCAACATGTCAATGCTCGTGTGAAAAAGCACACTTGCACGAGGGTGAACGGGGAAGTGGAACACGGGAGCGGCAGTGGCGGCAGCCCGAATGACTATGGATGGGCAGAGAAGGGTTAATCTCCTTCCTCATACATGGATGAGGTCCGGTGAGCTGTTTATTCGGATTCAAGGTCCGCTGTGTTTCGTTAGTGGAGTGGGAGCGCTGCGGCCCTGAGTGGAAGGGGGTCTCGCAAAAGGACTGACAGGTGTTCACGTGTTGACGAGTCTCCTGTTGCGGCCATCTCGGCAGCACGGTCTCACTTCTCGCTATACCTTTGTGACCGACAAGGTGACCCTCTGTGCATGGGCCATTGCCGTCAGACGCAGAGCGGCACATCCGATAACCCTGACTGGTCGCTGACCAGGATCTAATCGGACAAAAAGCGGAACACTCACCCCAGCTTAATTGTATAGGCAGATGCAGATAGGTTATAGCATGGAGGTGCCCGCCACCCGCCACGCGAAACTTCAAAGGATGCGAGCTCGCTCATAAATGGTGTGCTCGACGAACTTACCAAGCTGATAACGCAGTGTCAGAAGAGCACGGCCTCCTCTCATCCAAACCACAACTACCTCCTGCCCTTTACTTCCTCAGACAGAAGTGTTGTGCATCCAGCCAACTCCCCGAATTTGGCAGCAGACCTATTCGTAGCATATGGTCTGCGAAAGAGACTAAGGAAACGAAGGAAGGGAACGATGCGGCGATGATCGGCGATAGTGCTACAGATGAGACGGATACAGGAATCGAGGGCACTAGGACGGGCAGCCAGACGGACCCCGTGAGGCGGGCTGCGAACAGGACAGTGACAATGTGGGAAAGGTGGGCAGGGAGTGCGGCGTAGTCGCAGCCGCAATGGATGGTGTGGGCAGGCCGTCGTCGTCTGGTGACTGCCACCTGGGATACTGTGGCACAGTTTGTGCTACGAGATGGGATCAGGTAAAAATGAGCTGTGCAGTGCAGTGTGTTTGCAACCGTGGCCAACGAAGGGGAACGTACAGTTCCGAGTGAAATCGTGAAGATGCACATCAAATTCAGGGAAACGTTCATCGAGACGTCGTTGTGTACTTGAATTCCCTGGTAGCGTGATAATCTGCAGGCAAGGACACCCGTTCCCTGGCTCCATCAGCATCCGAAGGTGTGTGCATATCACTGCGTGATGGGGTGAGGGGTGTGGCAATCCCCCATGTGGCCGCTCTTGGCGGAAGAAAAGTGCGATGGTCGGGTCCCGTGCTATTCGCAGGGAGTAACGGGTGAGGGTGGCCGCCAGGGCTATTCATTGTCACAGCCTAAGTCGCGCGTTCTGGACTGCGATAGCGCAAATGGGCGTATAGTACATTAATGCCAGTGTGGAGGCAACCAGAGGAGTTGAACACCTACAGAACAGAAAATGGACAAGCTATATATGTGCTTTGGTCAGAGTTACGATAGGGCGTGTCAGAGGTGAAGTATGATATGAGACTCCAGCATGGTTATCTAATCACACCTGATAGCCTCTGGAGCTGACCTCAGCAGAAGACATTTGTCCATATTTCAATAAATGTAAATGTTTTATCTGTGAGCTATATATATGGCTTGTGTGGCTGCACACTGTTGAATGTATTGTTCACACAGGTTATGGCAGGCAACTACAACTGTGAACAACATGGAGGGCAAGTGCATTAGGTTTCTAAGTGTGGAGAGAAAGGGCAGCATGGCTGCAAGAGGTAGGTAAGGTGTGGGCAGTAGTGAAGGTGCCATGATGCAAGGGTAAGAGCTGCAGGAAAGTGATAAGACAGAGGATAGGATGCAAGAAGTAGTAGTACTCACTCAATTGTCTGTAAGACAATGACTGAGGAGATATGTAGTGAAGTATGCATCTTATATAGTAAAAGTGAGTACAGTTAGGGTGGAGATTCAATCCTAGAGTACAAGGATGCCCATAAGTAAGTAGGATGTGTGTTGTCCAGAGTATAAGTGGTGTGGGGATGTGAATGGAAGTGGAAGTTGTTGACGATTGACGATATATGCTTATATAACCTCTCCTTCCTTTTTGGGTCCAGTACTGTACACACACCTACACATGCACATATGCCGATACACAGTTCAACAGTACATAGGTTAAACGGTCCGTGCACTAGACTACTTACTATAAATAGTTAGCAGTTAAGGTTTGTATAAAGTAGAACTATTCTCAGTTCCTCTCGTGCTTATGGCCTGTGTTGAACAGAAGTGTTGTAGTGGAAGGAGGGATGTGTCATATGTATGTAAATATGTGTAGGGAGTGAAAGGAAAGGAATGCTGAATGAAAAGGATGAGTAGGAGATACATTAATTGACGTACAGTAAAAGTTCAACATGTATGGGGGACATAGCATCTCTACTAAATAAACTGATCAAGTAGATTTTCTAGATGTTTTAGTTTAAGTCACAATGTTGCATTGCTGCATCCAACTGCAAACACAACATTGGACATGGTATTCATGGCTGGCTCAATAGGTGACACATTAGAAGCACACTTGCACACAGAACACTCAAAGAGGAAAGCAATGAGTGTTGATAACTGGGCAGGGCAGTAAACAGAGAGAAGACTATGTCATGAAACAAATAGGCATTAAGCCCAAAAACAGATTGAGATTGTGAGAGGGCTCAAGCCCATCAGATCAAGAGGAGAGGGCAAAACTGCCACATCTGTAAGATAAGAGTAGAGGTGTACCAGATGGTAGAGGGTACACAGAGGAAAGAGAGAGCTGCATAGAGCAGGTATGTCAGAAGAGAGCTAAGAGAGTAGAAGAGATACTCACCTCAGCACATGCAGAAGTGCTGAGGTGAGACAAAGACAAGATAAAGAAGATATAGTAAGAGCAAGATAGAGCTGAAGAGGAGCTCAAACCATAAAGAGAAAAGAAATAAGGATGTGTAAGTGTTGAGTGACATCTTACTACTTTGAGATGGTTACTGTGACATAGTTATTGAAAAATGAGCAATTGTGAAACTATATTCAAGATGAAGTGTCAAGATATTTTTTTCTACTTGCATACACATGACAGGTGTTGTGTCATCTTTCTATATGTTTCATCCACCTTGCTTTATATTGTCCACAGCATACACAATCACATGTGATTCTGTTCAGTAGTATGTCCCATATGTATAAATACCTATGAACTTTCACTACCCTCCCTCAGTTGTTTCTGCTATTGACTGAGGTGAGTTACTATATACTCTGTATGATTAAGATTAACTGATCACACCTATAGCCTCTCTGCTATAGGTAAGATCTAATACAGTCATTTCCACTATCAACTGAGCCTCTCTGCTATAGATTTCTAAAGGTTATGGGCCCTGAGTCCAAAAATTGATCAAGTTTACTGATTACAGACTCACTCCTTAGAAATCATATACTGCTGCCCAATGATATGTTGATGACTCACTCCAGTGCTACCTCCAGGACCCTGGGAGCCATATCAAATGGTGTCACTGTACTCACCAATGTAACACCTGCCCAGCCTACCCCTGCAATACCTACTGGCACCTATTATATGAAAGGTGCTTCTTTCCTAATGACTATGGCTTCCATTACCTCCAAACTCTCTGTATTTCCATCACTAAATGATACCAACTATGAGGAATGGTTGTACAACTGTTGCAGTGCTCTCAGGCTCCTGGATCTTTGCCACTTCATTGATAGCCCATATCTTGCACCTCAAGACCCAACCTCCAGCAACTATGCTGAGTGGGTGCAATACAATTGGGTCACACAGGAATGTATCTGGGCACACATTGACTTCCATCAGTGCAAGCATATTGAAAACCACTCAATGTATACCACTGTGAGTGAGCTATGGGCAAGCATATGACTCTTGCATTGGCATACAGGTGTGTTGGGACAAGTCAATGGACTGCGTCAGGCTTTTGCCATGTGCTTTCCGAAAGACCAACCTGTGAGGCCAATGCTATGTTGAAGCTGAACAACTGAAGAAATGCTAAAAACAACAAAAAGGATGATCATGCTTTGACTAGTGGATATCCCAGATATATTAGCATATAGTAAGTAAGAGGAAAGAGGAGTACTGTACCTAGTGGATATCCCAGATGATCAGAACTGGGGAATAAACTGCTAGGAGTGCTATGTATATATAGTACCCTAGAACATGCACAGACCATGCAGTACAGTATAGGGCCGGAGAATGAGAAACTATAGTAATGATGTCATATCTAATAATAGAGGGGACATGTCAGTGCTGACTGAGGCTCCACAGCAACTGTGAGAGTGATTGGTGATACTCTGCAGCAGGTGTGTGAAGGATTGGTGAGCATGCACAGTAAGGGTGAGAGAATGAAGTATAACTAAAAATAGAATGGGCTGATCAGAGATCAGATGACATATGCATCATCAGCTGATAAAGATGAAGAAGTGGAATGCATGACCATGGGACTCACTTTGATAGATCAGGAGTGATTGTAAGATCTATGATGATAGAAACATAAGAAAATAGAGGAAAATGAAGAGAAAAATAGGGAAAATAATAGTGGCCTGACAAATACCCCCTTCTTAAGGTGAGATGTCTCAATGAGCAAAGAATGGAGATGAACATGTGTGGCAAATATCTTCTTCTCCTTCCATAGATTTGAAAGGAATGCCAGCAAAGAGTGATGGGGAAAGAGGGATGATGGAAGAAGACTTGGGTAATTCTTTCAAGTCTTCATATGATTTAGGAGTAATGACTCCATCATTGTTTTCATCTGTAAAGTCATCTTTATCTTCAATGATGCAAAAAGGAATTTCCTCATATCCATCATCAAGAACTGGTGGGGTGGGTAAGGGTGTTTCTTCTTGAAGTTGTTGAGCATAGTGTGGTTGAGCCATCATCTCAGGTGAATATTCCATCTGGTAAAGGGAATAAATGGCTACCAAATGTATTGCTTGAGGATGTTCTTTATGGTACCTCTTGAACATATCAGGAACATCTTCCATCAATACTGAAGCAGGTTCCCAAGAATTCTCCTCTGCTGGGTAGTCCTTCCATTTGACCAGATATTGAACTTTACCTCAAGAAAGACAGCTATTGAGAATTTCTTCAACTTCATATTCTTCAACACCATTCTGGATGATGGGAGGAGGTGGAGGATGAATTTCTCATTTGATAATGACATCTTTGACAAAAGGATGAAGTTTGATGACATGGAAGACTGGATGAATTTTCATTGTCTTGGGGAGTTTGAGATGGTATGCATTATTTGAAAGTACTTCAAGTACTTCATAAGGTCCAAGACATTTGTGATCCAATTTCTTCATTGGTCTGCCTGTGTTGATATTAGTGGCTTCAAGCCAAACTTTATCTCCAATGGTGTAAACAGGAGTTTTGCCTTGATGTTCATCATAAAACTTCTTCATGTCATCTGCTGCTTTCTTCAACAACACCTCTGCTTCTTCTCTGATTTGTTTGAGCCCTGCTACAAACTTGTCCACTGAATTGATTCTGGTAGATGTACAAGGTTCATGGCCTATTCGAGGATCTTGTCCATAATTCAGCATAAATGGTGAATATTTCATTGCTGAATGGATGCAATTATTGTAAGTGAATTCTGCCATAGGCAACCAGCTTGCCCAATCATTCTGTCGATGATTGATGAAGATGTGGAAATATTGTTCTATTTCTTGATTTATCCACTCTGTTTGTCCATCTGTTTGAGGATGATAAGCTGTAGATGTAGCTGTTTGAATCCCCAATAAATGATTCAATTTGTGCATGACTTGTGATGCAAATTGAGGTCCTCTGTCTGATAATACTTTTTCTGGAAGACCATGATGTTTCCAAACATGATCTCTCATAAGGTGTGCCACTCCTTCTGCTGTGACTGTCTCTGTCATCAGAATAGCATGAATCATTTTTGTGAAATGATCCACTACCATGAGAATAGAATTATTGCCTTGGCTTTCAGGCAATTTGACGATAAGATCTGTGGAAATGATCTGCCAAGGACATGAGGGGATTTCATTAGGCATTAGCTCTCCTTGTGGCTTGGTAGGGAAAGTTTTCATCCTTTGACACAAATTGCATCCTTTGACATATTTCTCCATGTATGACACCATGTTTGGGAACCAGAAATGTCATTGAACCATTTCCAAGGTTTTCTTGTAACCTGGATGTCCTGCAAGAGGTGAATCATGGCAGGTCTTCATCAGTTTGGTGTACATTGTTTCTGGGACATAGAGTTTCCCATCATAGAAAAGCATCTTCTTTTCATCTTCACTCCAACATGCAAACATTGCAGTTTTCCTCAAGTCTGCATCCAACTTGTCCCAAATGATATAATCATAGTCTTCCTTTTGTGCATCCATAATTCTTTTTAAGATAGGAGGGCTAAGTGCTGCAAGGGAAATCTTGTGTTCAAAAAATTCTGGCTTGAGCAAGATGACATTCTTGTTGTCATCTTCTACCCCCTTCTTATTATCTGAATGTCTCAAGAGGAGATCAGGGTGAACATTGGTAGCACCCAGTTTGTGGACCATGTCAATTTGGAACCTGGACAAATAAAGGGACCAACAAGCTTGACAATGGTTGAGTTTCTGGGCCATCATGAAGTATTCCAAGTTCTTATGGTCAGTGATGACCTGAACAGGGTGAATGGAACCTTCAAGATAATGATGCCATGCTTCTAAAGCATGAATGATGGCCAACATCTCCTTGTCATATATGTCATAGTTGCACTCAGCAGGTGACAAACCTTTACTGAGGTAGGCAACAGGGTGCCACTTGTTATCCTGTCAAAGCTGTGAAAGAACTGTGCCAGTAGCATAACCAGAACTATCCACTTCAACTCAGAAAGGATACTGCTCATCTGGAAAGACTAAAACTGGTTCAGAACATACAGCATCTTGTAAATGAGTGAATGCCAACTGCTGGTCTTCGTTCCAATGCCACTTGACATCCTTCTGCATAAGTTCATTCAAGGGTTTAGCGATATTGGAGAACCCAAGAATAAAATGGTGATAAAAGTTGCAGAAGCCCAAAAATGAGTGGACATCATGAAGGTTCTGTGGAATTGGCCAGTCTTTGATACCCTGTACCTTGACTGGATCCATAGCAATCTTGTCAAAAGAGATTTTCAGGCCCAAGAAGTTGATTGACATCTGTTCAAACTCACATTTCTCTGGTTTGAGATAAAGCTTGTTATCTGTGAGTATTTGAAGGACTTCCTGTGTGACCCTGTGATGTTCTTCCAATGTTGCTGTGAAAATCAAGATATCATCTATATAAACCACCACAACTCCTCATGAGATGAGACCATGGAACAAGTGGTTCATCATCGTTTGAAAGGTGGCAGGGCTATTGCAAAGACCAAAGAACATGACAAGAGGTTCAAATAAACCCTTGTTGGTGACAAAGGCAGCTTTCCATTTGTCACCATCTTTGATCCTGACATTGTTATAGCCCCAATGAATGTCCATCTTGGTAAAGTATCATGCTCCATGAAGACGATCAATCAATTCTGAAATAAGAGGAAGGGGATAGCTGTTCTTGATCATCATATCATTGAGCTTGTGATAATCTTGAATGGGTTGAAGATCTCCAGACTTCTTTTTGATAAAGAAAAAGGGTGACACCATGGGAGATTTTGAAGGGCAAATACAACCACTCTTCAGATTCTCTTCAATAAACAACTCCAATTGCTTCTGTTCATCCAAGGAAAGGTTGTAGACTTTACCAGCAGATGGTTTGGTGCCTGGTTTAAGTTCAATGACATGATCCCAAGGATGTCTTGGAGGAAGAGAGTCAAAGGCTTCTTTATCAAATACCCTTTTGAAATGATGATATGCTTTGGGTACAATGTCCTTGAAATTCTTCTTCAACTTCTTTCTTTCTGCTTCAATGGCAAGATCTTGGCTAATGTTTTGAATGGATGCCTCCATTTCCTTTTGATCAACCATAACCATCAATATCCAATCTCCTTCTTCAGCTGCAATCTGTTCTTTGGCTTCCTGATGTATGGTTCTATTTTGCTGCTTCATCAACTTTTTGTTTGACTTCCAAACTTGTCTGTTGGCTTTGAGGTGTACTTCACATCTACATGGACATCTGGTGAAATGTATTTTTCCCTGTAACCAATCTATTTCAGGGTTATGGATTTTCAACCATGATTCACCAACAAGAACATTTTTCTTGCCCAGATTGCAGACTGTGAAGGTGGCACATTCAGTGTGGCCATTGATAGTCATGATGAAGTCAATCATTTCTTCAATAGATCCTCCTTGATTGAGTGATCCATTGACATTGTAGACAGGGATGGGTTTTACCAATTTTTTTGTGTTTAAATTGTTTTTCTTGACAAATTATTTGTCAACATATAACCCTGTGGCTCCTGAATCGAGAAGAGCATTGACTTCCAAAATGGCTCCAGTATCCACTGTTTTGATTTTGAGTTTCATTTCAGGGAAGCTGGTGACATCAAATATTGCTCTTTGAATATATTCCTTTTTCTCGACAGGAGGAGTAACCTGTTGCACTTGAGGCTTCACTTCAGACTGAGAGTAAGATGGAACAATGTGTGTTAAATAAATTTGTGTACAAGCATTGAGACAATCTATGTCTGTATCATCAGTCTGAAGCATGGAAAACCTATTGTAGGATGGCAAACTTGTGCTCAGTTCCTGTCCAACCCAAAACCTGACTGCTGTGCTCCACTCTTTGAGCCATTCAGATCATTTAGTCTAAGACCACATGCCTGAAACTCCTTCTGCATCTCAGCCAAGAAGTCTGCCTCATTCAGTGCATGCATCTCTCGAAGGGTCCTTGTATTCTCCCTTTGCTGTTGTTGTTGCCCCTGTGGGTGCCTGGGCTTGGGACATTCTCTAGTGAAGTGTCCTTCTTTGCCACAATTGAAGCATAATTGAGGGCATGGTCCTCTAGCTCTGTTGACATCCATAGGTTCCCCAGCAGGCATTGCTGTAGAGGTGAATTGATGAGGGGTGAAATTGTGCTGTTGCCCCTGTTGCCTTCCATATTGCTGCTGCTGTCCCTGTGTCTGTCTTCTTCCCCATGTTGATTCGAAATTCTGCATATCTTGGTATGCATACACCCTGACTCTAGCTCTTCTGACCTATCCTTCTAGATCATGAGGGAGAGGCATCTTGACATAACATGACTGGAGAAGAGGACAATTCATCCCTTTCTTAAACAATGTGCAAAGTGCACCATTGTTATATCCAGACGCTGTTTTGTATAAGAGGAATTCAGTGATGTATTCCTCTATGTGATGACTCCCCTGTGAAATAGTGGTCAATTTTTGTTGTGCCATTTGTTCTTCATTATGATCCCCAAAAGTAATATTCATCATTGTCAGGAGTTCATCAAAGTTTTTGAACAGCTCTTCATACTTGTGTGGTTCTACTCTGTGTGCTTTGATGTCTCATAGAACTCCTTTCTTCCATTCTTCTGCATATCCTCCTTTGATGTATGACAATATAACTGTTATCTTGTCTTCATCTTTGTATTTGGGGTGTGCTCAAAGGACAAGGTAAATTTGATCCAAGTAAGATTGGAACTTCTTTTTGTCACCATCAAAAGGAGTTGGTTCTGTGATGCAAACCTTGGGGAGGTGGACCTGGGGTGGGAGGCCTATTCTGTGCCATGAAGAGGAACCTCCTTCTCCTGATGTTAGACAACTCATCAGGTTTGTCATTGCTTCCTGCTGTTGTGCTAACAGCTTCTGTTGGCTCTCTATAATCTTCATCATCTCCCCAAAAGTCGGTTGATCATGCTCTTGATCCATAGGAACAAATGCTGCAGATGGAGGTTGAAGAGTTGCTGCTAAGGCTGTACCAAGACTGTCAATTTTGGATTCTAAGTGCTGTGATGTTGACAGTTCTTGATCTCCTAAGCTTGCAAATTGATTCCTTGAGTGAGATTCTGGTTCCTTGCTGTCTTCTCTGTGCTGTGGAGGAGATGGCTGTCTCCTGCTCCAAGTGTTCCACTGGTTGTCTTGTGACAGATTGACCAATTATTTGTTGGATGATTTCAATGAGTGTTCCAGTGCTTCTATGGTTGAGCGATGTCAAATTGATTGCATGCTCAGTCATAAAACAGAAGCACTATATTCTTCAATAAAATGCATGAATGATGAGGCAGACAAACAAGAAAATCATGAAAACTTTGAAAGATGATATTTCTACACTAGTATGTAGATGTTGTGGGGCCCCCTGTGATGTATGAAGCAAAATGATGATGGGGGTTGATATGGAAAGCACGATCAGGATTAGCTCCCAACTCTAACAGAATGGGTGGAGGGATGAGAGAGAGATTGTTGTAATACTGGTACAACAATTCCCAGAAGAGAGTAGGAGGATACTTAATATGGTATCTCCTATCTTGATTCCTCCAATGTTCAGATCTTGGATCAGGAAAGATCCAGATGGGGAAGCATTTGTAATTTGTTGAAGGTTCACTTTGATGCTGTATAATGATGCATGCATGCCAAGTTAGAAGTTGACAGTGAAGGTGAAGGTGGGTGGTAGATGGATGAGTGACAGTAAGAAGTGAATAGAAATTTACATTTGGACCTTTGTCTAAAAGATGCTCTGTCCTAGAGTGAGTGTGGGGGGGATGATGGTGGTGTGTAGAAGGGGTGGGCAGTCCCTGAGCTGTCAGAAGACCCACTGAGTTCCCAGGAATTGTCTGATTGAAAATGGTCCTCCCAGAATGTCCACAATTGTGTATCAATCTCTCTACTCCAAGTGTCCACCACATGTGCACTGTGGAGGAGGTTGCCAGGTGAGAGGTGGAGGTGTATGGGGTGAACACTGTAAGATCCAACAACAAGTTGAAGTGTAGAGGTGGGTGAGCAAGGGATGTATACTTTAGTCCACAAGTCACAAGTACACTCACTCTTGTGTTTTTGCCACTTACAGTGATGACAATGAGCGAGAGGAGGATGGGGAAAAAGGTGAGTGTGGTAAAAACAGTCTTGTTCATGTTTGGGTTTGCAAATGAAGCCTATGGTGTAAAAGGGATTGCAGATGAATTGAAGGTGAAAACACCTGTCTGCGGGGAAAGGGGGAACAGGAAAGGTGTGGCAGGAGAGGGAGTTCTGATCAATTGTGAGGCTGATGCTATGTTGAAGCCAAACAGCTGAAGAAATGCTAAAAACAACAAGAAGGATGATTGCACTTTGACTAGCGGATATCCCAGATATATTAGTGTATAGTAAGTAAGAGGAAAGAGGAGTACTGTACCTAGTGGATATCCCAGATGATCAGAACTGGGGAATAAACTGCTAGGAGTGCTATGTATATATAGTACCCTAGAACATGCACAGACCATGCAGTACAGTATAGGGCCAGAGAATGAGAAACTATAGTAATGATGTCATATCTAATAATAGAGGGGATGTGTCAGTGCTGACTGAGGCTCCACAGCAACTGTGAGAGTGATTGGTGATACTCCGCAGCAGGTGTGTGAAGGATTGGTGAGCATGTGCAGTAAGGGTGAGAAAATGAGGTATAACTAAAAATAGAATGGGTGGATCAGAGATTGGACAACATACATGTTATTGGCTGATAAAGACGAAGAAGTGGAATGCATGACTGTGGGACTCACTTCAATAGATCAGGAGTGATTGTAAGATCTATGACAATAGAAGCATAAGAAAATAGAGGAAAATGAAGAGAAAAATAGGGAAAATAATAGCAGCCTGACACAACCCATTGAACCCTTGATCAACAAACTAATCACCATCATCAATGGTGCATATGGGTTAGGCACACCAACCAGAGAAGACATGATTGCCATCACCATACTCCAAGCATTATCCCCCAACCATGATCATCTCTGGGAAGTAATTGAAGCTGTGAATGATTTCAAAATACTATCTTTGTGTTTATGCCTTTGTAAACATGATGTATGCCTCACTGAATGAACTGGGACCTACATGTCAGGTGACCACCCACTTGTTGTTGCTGCTGTGATGTCTTCTGGTCACCACCAACCCTGACCTCTGCATACCCCTTGTGTGCATTGCAAACAGACCAACCACTCTTCTGATGAATGCTGGGAACACTTTGGCAAGCTGGAATGGCTTAAGATGAAGCTTAAAGAGGAGGCTGACAGCAAAACCACTCCAACAGTGATGGCATCTCTCACTGCTCCACCATTTGCTCATATTGCAGAACTGGCTGATGCATTGCCTGCAGAACAATATGTGTTTACTGCTCACACTCTTCCTTTCACCAACACTATCTATGCCTGCAGTGCTACTGAACCTCTGTTGAGCTTGGCAACATTTCACCTTGATAGCAGGGCCAGTTTTCATTGTTCCCCAGTGTGCTCTGATTTTTGCAAATTTGCAGACATCACCCTGCATCCCATCAAGGGGATCTCTGGCTCATGCATCTACACTACTGGTGTTGGGAAGATTCTGCTGCATCTAGTGACTGGACAAACTTTGCTCATGCAAGACATTTTGTATGTCCCTCAAGCTGTGATGCATCTTGTATTGATTGGTGGCTGTGTGACCACCAATATGCCATCACATTTGCTATGAGACCAGAGTCTGCATATATCCCTAAAGGTGGGAGACTGGGCACACTCAACTAAAGATCACTCAATAGAAGAGGAAATCCAGCCATAACTAGCTGGGGTCTATTCACTATACTAGCAGACCCTATATACTCTAAGGAACAGCACACAGACCAGTGCAGTAATCTAGGGCAGGACTATGTAAAGTATGAGCACAGTAAGTATAGTACCATGCAGCTACCTCATGGTATGACCTCGTAGTCTAGACCAAAGGAATGTAAGTAGAAATGATTAGATGTAGATCAGATAAGATGAAAGATAAGATGATCTAATCTAATCATAATCAAAGGAAAACAAAAGAGAAATGAAAAGAAATAAAAGGATAAATGCACCAAATAATGGTGCCTGACATTTGCTAAGTCCACCTGTTCCATCTCACTGGCAACAGGTGATCACCCTGTGATCACAATTGGTATCCAGACACCTCAGTCAGGCTCATTATATGTCTTAAATGGCACCCCTGTTGCCTTGCCCACACTGCTCCATGTCACACACACTCTGCCCAGTTTGCAAACCTGGCACCACTGGCTGGGGCATATCAGTTATGACTATGTGCACTGCATGGTCCATGATCACCTTGTTTTAGATATGCCCACTGACACCTCACATGCCCCACAACCCTGCACACATTGTATTCTTGGTAAACAGCATAAAACCCCCATACCAACTACCTGCACTGGCCCTCATGCCACCTGACCACTTGAAATTGTATTTGCTGACATCATGGGTCCAGAGGATGTTGCCACAGTGGGTGGCTACTGTTATGCCCTTAACTAACCTCATAGATGACTTCTCACACATGTCCTTCACTTGTTCACTGTGTAATAAAACTGATGTGATCCCCACCTTCAAAGATTGGCAAGCAGTTGTGGAAAAGCAACAAAGTGCTGTTGAATTCTCAGTGCATATCACTATATTTTCGCTCGGCTTTGCTCTCTACAATGGACCTTACATACTACACACATATTACCTTACAACACTGCATATGTACTTCTCACCACACACCTCTTCTTCTCCTTGGGCTACTTACACC
Source organism: Albatrellus ellisii (assembly GCA_003314395.1). Lineage (NCBI taxonomy): Eukaryota > Fungi > Basidiomycota > Agaricomycetes > Russulales > Albatrellaceae > Albatrellus > Albatrellus ellisii. The sequence continues at coordinate 18,143 of QLPN01008329.1, forward strand.
TCCAAGCACACTCACACCCCACTCTCCACTCTGGATGAAGTGCATCCCTCTACTTATGGTAGTTGTTGTATTTCACTTTCTACTCTCCACTACAACTCTACTACTGGATACTATATAAGATGGACTATTACCATACAAACTCCTCAGATGTCTTACATCTAAGTCTGAGTGAGTACCTCCCTCATCCCACTCTTATACTCTCTCACCACCACCCTGCAGTGTACATTCACCACATCACATCACTACTGTGTTTGTGACTCACTATTACTCTGCTGCAGACATGTGTCTGCCTGCTGCCCTAGTCATGCTAGGGATTTCCTATCTGTTATCACTCATTTACATCATGGTTGCCATTGCGTCCCAGAGCCTGTGCATACAAGTACCACTCTGGGCCATTACCACACTGACAATGGCAGCAAGTTCACAAGTGTGTGTGCAGGATGTGGGAGACTACCACTATGATGGTAAAGGTCATTGCAAATATATAGGAGGTGGCTAGTAGCCAGAGAGTTAGTGGCAGATGCATCTGCAGCAGAGTGAGTAAGAGGTTGCAGGCACTGTAGGTGGGGCAACATGGTTTAAGTATGCTGCAGGAATGATATGAGAGAATGGAGAGTAAGATGGGGAGGTACTCACTCAGATGCATAGTAAGACATCTGAGGAGATTGTGTAGTAGAGTGTCCATCTTATATAGTGAAGTATGGTAAGGTTGGAGCAGAGTATAGTGTGAGGAGTACAACAGTTGCCATAAGAGGAGGGATGCATGTTGTCCTGGAGAAGTGGGTGGAGTGAGGGTGCTTGGATATGTGGTAAGTAGTCTGAGGAAAAGAAGGGTGAGTAGGTGTATGTGTGTGTGGGAATTGCATAGTCAAATGACAAGTAGTAATGTGTGCATAAATAATTCAACAACAAGTACTGCCTTCAAACACTACCTATGCGCCCATGGCATCACACATCAACATTCCACCCCATACACTTCTGCACATATGGGGGAAGTTGAGTGTTCTCACCACACCCTGATGGATCACACATGTGCTATCCACTCTGACCTCACATTACCACCCTCATTGTGGGGTGAATGCCTCTTAGTGGCTTGTTATCTCAAAAACCAGACACCAATGCAGGTGAATGTGGGCTATGCCACTCCTTATGTGCTATGGTATGGCAATAAACCATCATTAATGCATTTATGGGAACTGGGATGCAAAGCCTTTGTACTTATCCAAGGCTGACACAACCCCAAAATATACAATTGAAGTCTAGAATGTATCCTAGTCAGCTACACCCCCTCATCCAAAGCTTACCATTGCTATCACTGTGCATCTGGTCATCTATATACCACCTGTAATGTCATGTTTATCAAATCCCATGACACTGATCCTGCACCACCCCTAGCCCAACCCTTGATGCCCTTGTCTCCATCACCACTTCCAAACCCCCTCACTGACAATGATGAGCTAAATGTCCCCACCACCTCTATGCCTACTGCTGGCTCTTCACCACCTCCTGCCCCACCTCCATCCCTCACTTCACCTCTGACACCTCCTGTGCCACTGCACCCCCCCTCTGCCACAGCTCCCATATCCCCATGCCCTCCCTACACCTCCATGAAGCTCAAGCACAACTGATGGACCCACCTATGCCTACCCTGCCCTGCCCTGACTTTGCTGAAGCTGCTGCACTTGTGGCTGATCTGCAATCACCTGACCCATGCACCTGGGCTGAAGCACAGGCCTCCCCAGATGTGGCCCAGTGGTGCCTTGCTTACCTCAATGAATTGGCCAGCATGTGTAAACACCAGGTCTACAAACTGGTCTCCTGGGTGACTGTCTCCACTGGCCACAAGGTCATTCACTGCTGCCCAATCTTCAAACTCAAATGGGACAAGGCCAACAACCCTGTCCACTACAAAGTCCACCTCATTGCACAAGGCTTCACTCAAGTCCCAGGACTGGACTATACTGACATGTATTCCCCTGTCGCTTGCCTCAAATCCCAATGAATCACCCTCCACATCGCTGCTGCCTGTCATTGGAAATCAAACAACTGGACATCAAAACTGCCTTCCTGCATGGTGATCTCAATGAAGAAGTCTGGATGGAGCAACTTATGGGTTTTGAAGAATGACCCACTGATGATTTGGTCTGGTTATTGCTAAAAGGCATTTATGGACTCAAACAGGGTGGCCATACATTCAATAAACTCTTACATGCTACACTCACTTGGTTAGGCTTTGCTCACCTCAGTGTTGAATGGAGCATATACTACTGTGCCACCCCCCATGGCAAGGCCATAATTGTCATTCATGTTGATGACATGAATGCTGCTGCAGACTCCAGTGTGGAGTTACAGTGCATCAAGCAGCAACTTCATACCAAATTTGATCTTGTTGAACTGGGCCCTGTCAAATGGCTTGTCAGCATTGCCATATTGTGGCAATGAACAGCCCACCTTATCTATCTCTTGCAAATCACCCTCATTGACACAATCATTGCCCATTTCAACCTGAGTACTGCACATCCCATCTCTATGCCACTAGATCCCAATGTCACCCTCATGCATCTTGATTGCCTGACCAGTACTGAAGCCTGTGTTGATGACAGGCCATGTATAGAGGAGAACTAAGAGAGTTCTTATTTGTACATGTTGTACCTTTATGGTATATATAGTGAAGTATGTATGTATGAGTGTTCATATATATGTGTGTGTGTGTGTGTGTGTGTTCAGTATGATCAAAAAGAGGAAGGAGGATGTTAGTCATCATCAGCATATCATCAACAGCCTGATACAACATGCACAACATTCCATATCATGAACTCATTGGCTCACTCATGTACCTCGCACTGGGAATGCACCCAGACATTGCTTTCACAGTCAATCATCTCAGCCAATTCAGCAACAATCCAGGACAGAAACACTGGCACAGCACACAGCATATTGTATGTTATCTCAAAGGAACATGCACACTGCACCTACTGTTGGGTGGTACCACTCCCATTGCTATCTTGGGATACACCGACTCAAGCTATGGCAGCAGACTGGGGCCTGACAGCGATCCTCTCCACCATTCCACATCCAGTTACACCTTCAGCTTGGGCAGTGGCAGTGTCTCCTGGAGCTTGAAGCAACAAGTGACAACAGCCTCATCCACTTGTGAAGCTGAGTACATGGCGGCCCATCATGTGGGCAAGGAAGCCCTCTGTCAGGCTTCATTTATTTGGAGTGTTTACTCTTTTCTTTTACTTTTACTTTCTTTTCATTTTCCTTTTTATTAGATAAGATTAGATCTTCTTTCCTTTCAGTCTATCAGATCTCATCTTATCTTTATCTACTTACTGTCCTTTTGTGGCTTCCACTCTGGATGTGCCCATGCTGCACATGATGTCACTACTTACTGCAGGTATTTACTGTAGCACCTGCCCTAGAGTACTGTGCTGGTCCGTGCACACTTTCCTTTAGTATATAGGTAGCTGTAGTATAGTGAATATACTCCAGCTTGTTATGGCTGGCAAATCCTTTCTTTTGGAGTGATCCTTAAGCTAGTGCACACCAGTCTCCCTTACAGGGATATGTAGGACTACCATCTTACACCCTCTGGTTATGATCTGTGTGCACCCTACTCAACCTTACCCCCACCACTCCAACACCCATTGTGTGTGACAATCAAGGAGTGCTGCATCTCACACAAGACCAATCATTCCATAACCAAATGAAACATGTCAACATCCACCACCATATGGTTTGGGAGATAGTCAATGACCACTGGGTCAAGTATTTCTATGTGCCCACCTTGCTCAACACAGCCGACATCTTTACCAAAGCCTTACCACATGTCACTTTCAACAGACATAGACAACATCTCAGATTGATCAATGTCCCAGATGCACATTGAGGAGGAGACCCTTCAACTCAAGGAGGAGTATTGAAAAATGAGCAATTGTGAAACTATATCTGAGATGAAGTGTCAAGATATTTTTTTCTACTGACATACACATGACAGTGTCATGTTGTCTTTCTATATGTTTCATCCACCTCACTTTATATTGTCTGCAGCATATGTAATCACATGTGATTCTGTTCAGTAGTATGTCCTATATGTATAAATACCTATGAACTTTCACTACCCTCCCTCAGTCATTTCCACTATCAACTGAGGTGAGTTACTATATACTCTGTATGATTAAGATTAACTGATCATGCCTACAGCCTCTCCACTATAGGTAAGATCTAATACAGTTGTTTCTGCTATTGACTGAGCCTCTCCACTATAGATTTCTAAAATACTTACAGCCACCTCAGTCACATGGTCCATGCTCTACTTGTCCTTTGTATATATACTGTAAGAAAGTGAAGGAGCAGGACAGAGTGATAGATGGGTACAAGATGAATGGCATGACATCAGAGGCCCACATGATGGGTGACAGAGAGTGACAAAGAGTGATAGAGGGTGACTGAGAGTGACAAGGAGTGACAAAGTGTGACTGAAGGTGACAAAAGTGTGACTGGTGGTGGCAAGGTGTAGGGTAAGTGTCAGACTCCTATCACTGACCTTATTTCCTGCTGTTATTTTATTCTTTTCTTTACTTTCTTTTATGTTTCTCTTTAGATCATCTGATTAGATATCTTACTTACTGTCATTACAGTCATCTTGGAGATGGTTCCCACAGATGCTGCACATCTGTCAGCAGTACTCCCACAGCTGCTGCACTTTACTTACTGCTTGACCTGCCCTTAGTTACTGCACCTGGTCTGTGCACGCATTCCAGTACTATAAGTAGTTAGGTAGTATAGTGAATAGACCCCAGCTTGTTACAGCCGGTTCCATCCCCTCTTCTTAGTCTGAGTCTCCTCATCCCTTGGGCTTAGATCCAGGGCAGCTCCCAGTAAGCCCTCCTAAAGGGAGGCAGGGATATGTCAGGAGTTGGTGGTCTCACACTACAGATGTCCACTGTAGGCTTGACAATCCTGACAGTAAGTACACAGAAAAGATGGATAGAGAGTGATGAGGGCATAGGGTAAGTATGCAGAAAAGATGGATAGTGCTAAGAGCAACCTATTGGACAGTCTTAGGGAAGGTTTACTATAAAAATACCCCTGGTAACAAGGTAGTGGATATGTGTTTGATAAGTGTAATAACCATTCCTGATGACAATGAAAAGAGGGATCAATGAGATAGTGATAAGGATGATACTGCCAATGACTAAATGAGGATCCAGAGTGATGAGTTTAGGATACCTTAGCAACACTTATGGTGACTTAGAGACCTTAGACTTAGTTCTTAGAGTGAAGCAAGTTCGTAGCAGGCTTAGGTCAAGCACAGTACAGGAGAATCCCTAGATTGCAAAGGTGACAAGACTGGGGTTTAAGACCACCAGTCTTTCAACTACTTATACAAAACTAGAGTACTAAAGATAGTACAAGTGAATAAGGTTCATGGATCAATGATGATTGTGCAGCAATCAATGAAGTCACACAACCTAAGATGTATCTGTGAATATAGTAAGTGGCTCAGCCACAAGCATGAAATGATTGAGAGGTAAACAGAGGTAAACAAAGGTGAGAAAGGTGAGTCCTTGCTAATTGTATAGTAATGGTCCTTAGCAAGTAAATGTTATAATAAGTAAAGAAAGAAATGAAGGAGAAGATAAGCCTTTATAGTACTTGGAGCTAAGCTCACACTTAAGTATGTAAATACTTAAGTACTATAAAGAGAAAAGAAATAAGTCTTTACTAAGTGAAGTGGAGCTGAGCTCACACTTGTGGTAATAATACTACACTTTACTAGTAAGTAAGAGAAAAGAAAAAGAAAGAAGAAAACAGAAAAAAAATGTTACAAGGTGCCAAAGCAAGTGCCTCATAACAGTGTGGAGGTAGAAGCTCAGGTGTGATGAGCAGCCAGGATGTGCAGCATGGGGGCAGTGAGCAGCAGTGCAAAAAGCCAGGATGTGTGCACTGGCAACACTGTGTGTGGCATGCTGTGCATGTGCCATGATGCTGCATGCAGATTGTAGTGCCATTATCTGAACCACATGGCATTTTTAACTTACTGTTAGAATATGCAATTGCCAAAATAGTGACTTGGCTTGGGTTCAAACCAAGGACCTCCCTTACTCTGGGTGGGTGCTCTAACCACTGAGCTACTAGGCCTTGTCTAAGTGAAGCACTATTAGCATGATGTGGAGCTGTCATGACTACTGTAGAGTTGTAACTCTGCTACAAAAGTATTGTAGCTCTGTTACGAAGTGTAGTAGCACATGTACAGGGTCAGGCATTTAATCTTATCTCCAACACTTACAACCATCCTTCCCTAATAATATAGGCTAGTGTAAAAACCTGTTGCATTGCAACATGGAGTGATAGGACATCATCTGTGAAAGTATATATACCTTGTTGCAACAGAAAATGAAAGGAAATAGTACCCTATTGATCTACAGACCAAGTCCAATTGCCTCTCCAGCTGAAAAGTAAAGACCTATCCTATTGCTAAGAGCGGCCTATTGGACGGTCTTAGGGAAGGTCTATAATGTTACTCCTGGTAACCAAGGTTTGAATATTGGCTTGATGGACGTAATAGAGGTTCCTGATGACGATGAAGAATGGGATTAATGATATAGTTATGAGGATGATTCCACCAATAACGATACGAAGATCCAGTTTGACGAGTGTAAGATATCTTAGTGACTTTAGAGTTCTTAGACTTAGTTCTGAGAGAATGAAGCGAGTGGTTGACGAGCTTAGATCAAGCGCAGTATAAGGAAGATTCCCTAGATTGCGAAGTTGACAAGACTGGGGTTTAAGACCGCCAGTTTGTCAACTATTTATACAAACTAGTGATCTAACTATAGTACAGTTACGCAGTAATGCGCAGTAAGTAAACAAAACTGCGCATTAAAGCGCAGTAAGTACGCGTCCATGTGATATAAGTGGCTCAGCCACAAGCGCGTAATGAACTTGAGATAAACAAAGGTAAATAAGAACGAGAAAATGAAGTCCTTGCTAATTGTATAGTAATAGTCCTTAGCAAGTAAATGTTGTAATAAATAAAGAAAGATAAAGAGAAAAAGATAAGTCTTAATATAGTACCTGGAGCTAAGCTCACACTTAAGTATGTAAATACTTAAGTACTATATAAAAGATAAAAGGAAAAGAGAGTCCTTACTAAGTAAAGTGGAGCTAAGCTCACACTTGTAGTAATAATACTACACTTTACTAGTAAGTAAAATAAGAGAAAAAGAAAAAGAAAAAAGAAACGTGTTACGAGGTGCCAAAGCAAGTGCCTCGTAACACCTATTGCATTGCAACATTAACTAAAGCAGACATAGTTAAATGAGTTGCAACATTCCTCACCAATGTCCATGTCCTATTCATGTCCCTGCCCTGTCCCTGCCCCCATCCCTAGTGTAAGAACCTGTTGCATTGCAACATGGAGTAATAGGACATCACCTGTGAAAGTATTTATACCTTGTTGCAACAGAAGATGAAAGGAAACAGTACCCTATCTATCTACAGACCAAGTCTAATTTACAGACCAATCCCAAGCCACAGACCAATTCCAATTGCCTCTCCAGCTATAAATAAAGACCTATTGCATTGTAACATTAACTAAATCAGACATAGTTAAATGAGTTGCAACATTCCTCACTAATGTCCCTGTACTATCCCTGTTGCTGTCCCCATCCCTAGTGATCATCACTGGTTATCACACAATTGTAGTATTGTAGATTACAAATGGATAGAAAGACAAAAAAAAGCACCTCTTAAACTGTGAAAACAAAAAGCAAAACAAACATCAAAAGTATGGTTACTGTTGTAGACTGGAAAACCCATAGACCCATGTAGCCACAGGTATGGAGTCTGGTACCCATACACAGGCACACCCATTGGCAAACCTGTGTAGGTGTATTGTATTGTCAATGATCACTACTTATACATGTCCCTGTTCATCAGCCCAGGAACACTGTACCTGTGAAAGAAATGATTATCAGAAATAAAAGAGAAAATATGGTAATCAACACTGCCAAAACATTTAAGTGTAGATGTATAAAAATAGAAGACCAACATGATTGTATAGCCAAAGTACCCAGCCTACTTGCAGGCACAACAATACCCATGGATACAGTAGCATGATTCAATACAGAAAAAACATAGCCTAAACATCCTGCCAAAAATGTTATTGCTTAAAAAGATGGTATCAACAGAACTGACCAAGAGGTTTGCAAAATGTGAAGGTAAAATAAATACTTGTTGCATTGCAATAGAGAATAAATGGAAACAATGATAGATGTAAACAGAAGTGGATGAATAATAGACACAAAGTTGAATATAATTGATAGTTCTGTTGTAGGGAAGTTGAGGCTTTGTATGTGAGTTGAGGATGAATAAAAGAATGGAAAAAGAGGGCACGACGTTCATCTGCCAGCGTGCACCAGCACAGCTCTCCAAGCCCAAGCCAGGTGTGCACAGGAGGAATGTGTGGAAATCCACACAGCGGCGGCACGGGCAAGGAGGTGGTGGCTGCACTGTTCGTATAGCGGCGCGGGCAGGTAGAGGGCCAGGTGCTGTTGACATACTGGCAACTTGGCTGCGCACTGTTCATATAGCGGCAACGTGGCCACATGCTGTTCGTACAGCAGTGGCGCAGGTGAGTAGGGGCCCGCGTGCCGTTGACACAGCAGTGATGTGGGCACGCGGGTGGGAATAGGAGGGACCTACCAGTTGCCTGTGTCATCTTGAGTGGACGCGGGCAGCGAGCCAGCAAGCTGCCATGCCATGCTGGTACGGCAGCGGCGCGGGCACACATGTGAGTGCAGGGTCCTGGTACAGTGGCAGCACAGGGGGCAGGTAGGGGCCCGCGTGCTGTTGACACAGTGGTGATGTGGGCGCGCGGATGTCAGTAAGCAGAAGGGAGTGTGAGAAAAAAGGACCCACCCAAATGTCTTCTGTTGAGCCTGCGTGTGATCCGTCTGAGTCGCTGCCGTCCCTGCGACCCCACCACGGACAGGTAGCCAAAAAATGAAATGAAATGAAGAAGGAAAGACATACTGAGGCTGAAATCGGCGCGTAGGCACAAATGTGGGGACGTCCACCGCCGTCAACATTGCCATGATGCTGCGTCTCGAGCACACCGTGGCAGACGTGCAGCACTGGGCTGCGTGCAGTGCTGCAGGTGAGAAGCTCACCTCCGCCGATGCCGCCGCCCTCGCAACCACAGAGCACAAAAAGCGCATCATGAGTCTTGTGTGTGGGCTGCTGTGTGCTGTGCTGAGCCTGCTCTACTTACCCCTCCTATAGTGGATTGTGCTGTACAACGTCAAAGCCATGTGCATCGCCCGTGTTCTCCTTGCACGGGGATGCCGATCCCCAGTGCAGGCTGTCGCTCAGGACGGAGCACTCTGTGGTGTCACGCCTGAGTGACTACAACACAAAGGTGCCGGGTCTGCTGTCGTATGACACACCCAAGGCGGCATGCGTGGCACGTGCAGTGCTCACCTTGTGGTTGCTTGACCTCACAGAGCGGCCTACGCCTCAAGCTCCCGTTGGACACATGCAAGAGCACCGCGTTCTTCTGCAAACCCTTCTCATGCAGTTCCGCACCTGCGTCTCCGCTGCCGCCCAGTCCCCCAACATGTCATTGATTGCGTACCTGTTCGTGCGAAGACGACTTGCGCGTGAGTGGATTTGGTCTCGTGTGTGGCCAGACTCACCAGCTCAAGTCCAGCGCATCGATCATCTCCCGCCGCTTCTCATGCAGTGCACTCGTCACCCCGTCCCTGACCGCATCAGGCTCCGCATTGAGCCCTTTGATGCCTGCCTCTCCGGCTGCCGCAGGTGTCAGTAAGCAGAAAGGAGTGCGAGAAGAAAGCACACCCAAACGTCTTCCTGGGGGCAGTACCTTGAACGGCATGCCGAGCATGTCCACCATGCATCACCCGCGCGCGTTCAACGACCCTGTCCCCACACTCAAAAAGAAAAGAGACGCATCCCACCAAGCCTGGATCATGTCGAGCCCAATGTTTCCATTCTGAGGGTATTGCAGGCTGCAGTGTATGGTTTTTCAGTGAGTGGGTTCAGAAGGAGGGAGGGAGGGGGGACGCACCAGAAGAAGATAACAATAGTGCCGATCACATAGCCCATGTTGAGGCCTACAGAGAGTATATCTGCACGTCGCATGGTCAGCAGCAAGTGACCACGCACTGTTTGTACAGTGGTGGCGCGGGCGGGTAGGGGGCCGCACGCTGTTGACACAGCAGCGACGTGGCCGTACAGGTGGGCACAGTATGCCTCAGACGGATAGTGAGAGGGAGAAGAAAAGGGAAGGAGGGACATACCTATCACCCGCGTCGTCTTGAGTGGATGTGGGTGGCGAGCAAGCAAGTTGCCGTGCTGTGCTGGTACAGCGGCGGCGTGGGCGGGGAGGTGGTGGCCGGGCTGCATTGGCACAGAAGCGGCGTGGTGATGGCCGCGCGCTGTTCGTACACATGGGACTGCTTACCAATCCTAGTCTCACTCATCCTTTCGACCATCACTGATATACTAGGGAACGTTGGCCAGAAGTGCCTTATATAAGTCGGAATGAGTGCTCAAGTCTTAGCCCGGGTTGTCGCCAGGCTTCAGAACATTCCGTCGATCTCTTTGCCCACAGATTATCCACGTCCCTCCGGAGGTCAACGTCTGGTTGAAGCCGTTCACTCGACAGAGCTCTCGGAACAGACATCCAGAAACCTCCTTAAACTCGCGCTCTTCACCGAGAACACCGCAGAGGACGAGGATCAGGACGAGGACGTTCCCCCTGGGCCGTCTGCGTTCCATCTCCTTCTCGCTGCCTTTGCTGTACTCCTGCATCGCTACACCGGGGATACCGATCTCGTCATTGGCTCCTCGTCTGCCTCGGCGAGGGACCCCCTCGTCCTCCGGCTTTCGGTCGATCCAAATGATTCCTTCTGGGCCGTGGTCAAGAAGGTGCAGCAGGTCGAGAAGGAGGCGGAGGCGGACTCATTGCCATACGAGACCATCATCCACGCGCTAGGGAAGGGTAGGAATGACGCTGTGGAGGCACCACGTCCGCTGTTCCGCGTGCGCGTCTTCGACGAGACGGACGAGCAGAAGGAAAACTTCATCCGTTCGACGAGCCTCACCTCCGACCTCACCATCTTCGTGACTCGACCCCCGGCATCCTCGCATGCGTCTCTCGCCCCACACATCTTCCTCCGCATCATCTATAACTCCCTCCTCTTCACCTCTGCGCGCATCTCTTCCATCATGGACCAACTGTCCGTACTCCTGCGCCGCGCCGCAGCCAACCCGCTCACGCCAGTGGGGTCCGTGCCCCTGCTAATGCCCGCGCAGCGCGCCAGTCTGCCAGACCCGACTGCGGACCTGAATTGGTGCGACTTCAAAGGCGCGATCACGGACGTGTTTTCGCGCAACGCACGCCAGTGGCCAGACCGCGCATGTGTTGTACAGAGTATCCCCGCACCGACGCTCAATGACCTGCAGGAGACGCGCGTGTTCTCTTATGGCGCTATTCGTCGGGCATCCAATGTGCTGGCGCATCATCTGATGCAGGGTGGTGTGCAGCGCGAGGACGTGGTCGTGGTGTACGCGCATAGGAGCGTCGACCTTGTCGTTGCGGTCATGGCCATTTTGAAGGCCGGTGCTACATTCTCCGTGATCGGTATGTGGCTCTTGGGTGCACTGTTCCAAATATCGGTATTGATCGGATTTCCCTCATAATGCGTTGATAAGACCCTGCCTACCCTCCCTCGCGGCAAACCACTTACCTTCGAGTCGCCCAGCCCCGCGGCCTGGTCATACTCAAAGGCGCGGGTACCATCGGTCCATCTGTACGCGAGTTCATGTCTACAGAGTTGCAGATCTGCGTCGAGGTTCCGGCACTCGAGCTATTGCCCAACGTTGACATCACGGGAGGCCCAGCCAGCGGCGGGACTGATGTTCTGGCTCACCAAGTTAAACTGGATGACTTGGATCCGAACGTCGTCCTCGGTCCCGACAGCGTGGGGACGCTGAGCTTCACTAGTGGGAGCACTGGCATCCCGAAGGGCGTCAAGGGCCGACACTACAGCCTCACTCACTTCTTCCCTTGGATGGGGCAGCGCTTTGGTATCGATGAGCACTCCAAGTTTACAATGCTTAGCGGGATTGCCCATGACCCTATCCAGCGCGACAGTGCGTACTTTGTCTAGTCGTTCGGTCCGCGCTTGATTTACCTTCTGCGTCAGTGTTCACGCCGCTGTTTTTCGGAGCGCAACTACACGTGCCCACGGCGGATGACATCAGCACACCTGGACGGCTCGCAGAATGGATGGCCGACAGTGCGGTCACTATCACACACCTCACGCCTGCTATGGGTCAGCTGCTTTCTGCGCAGGCCACCCGCCAGATCCCCACCCTCCAGAACGCGTTCTTCGTGGGCGACGCGTTAACTAAGCGTGACTGCACGAGGCTGCAGTCGCTTGCCCAGAACGTGCGCATTGTCAATATGTATGGCACGACGGAGACGCAGCGCGCGGTCTCATATTTCGCCATCCCAAGCGTCTCCGAAGACCCCACGTTTCTGGCGACTCAAAAGGACATCATACCCGCAGGCCAGGGCATGGTTGACGTCCAGCTCCTTGTCGTCAATAGAACCGACAAGAACGTCCTCTGCTCAGTCGGCGAGGTCGGCGAGATATATGTACGGTCCGGCGGTCTGGCTGAGGGGTACTCAGACCCAGACGCCACGGCCGAGAAATTTGTGGCAAATTGGTTCACCCAAAATGCCACACCCCACGTGGACACCATTATCCACCCGCCGGTCGGAGAACCGGGCCTGGAAGCGAAGCACTGGAAGGGCATCCGGGATCGTATGTACCGCTCTGGAGACCTTGGCCGTTACCTGCCGGATGGCACCGTAGAGTGCACCGGGCGCGCGGACGATCAAGTCAAAATTCGCGGTTTCCGCATCGAGCTTGGCGAGATTGACACGCATCTCAGCCAGCACCCACTAATCAGAGAAAACGTGACGCTCGTGCGGAGAGACAAGGACGAGGAGAAGGTCCTCGTCAGCTACTTCGTGCCATTATACGGCTCGGATTTAGACGGGTTTGCAAGCGACATACCAGATGGAGAAGACGTCGTGGGCGGAATCAGAAAGTATAGAAGGCTCATTAAGGACATTAGAGAGCACCTCAAGAAGAAGTTGCCAAGCTATAGTGTGCCTACATGTACGCCTCGCCATCTGCTCTGACTTTGATGCCAGTCTCAGCCGTTGACATTGTCAGTACTCGTTCCGCTCAAGCGCATGCCCTTGAATCCCAACGGGAAGATAGATAAACCTGCACTTCCATTCCCCGATACTGCACAGGCGGCTTCACACGAGCCTAAAATGGCTCTCAATGGCCACACCGCAACGGCCACCGAAAAAGCCATGCAGGGCATCTGGGCGAAGATCCTGCCCAATGTATCCACGCCCGTGCCTCTCGACGAGAGCTTTTTCGACCTGGGCGGCCACTCCATTCTGGCCACGCGCCTTATCTTTGAGATCCGCAAGGCCTTTGTCGTGAACGCGCCGCTCGGGCTCATCTTCGACCAGCCGACAATCAATGGGCTCGCTGCCGAGGTCGACGCCCTGCGCAACGCAGACCTCGGGCTTGCGAATGGCGCAAGCGTGTCACCAGTTATGCTGTTGGGGACGGGCGACAGGAAGGCGGCGGTGGAGTACGGCAAGGACTTCGATTCCCTTCTGCCCAGGCTCAGACTGTCGTATCCGCCTCCGCCGTCTGACTTCACTGCCCGTCCTCTGACAGTCTTCCTGACTGGTGCTACTGGCTTTTTGGGCGCCTTCGTCCTTCGCGATCTGCTGTCACGCAAGAGCCGAGTGCAGAGGGTGATTTGTCTTGTCCGCGCATCGTCGCGGGAGAAGGCTCTGGAGCGTCTCAGAGAAGGAGCAAGCGATCGTGGTGTGTGGAGCGAGGAATGGATCGAGTCCTCTAGGCTAGAGGTCGTGCGCGGAGATCTTGATCAGGAACTCTTTGGCCTCGACAAGGACGTGTGGGGCCGCATCGCGGAAGAGGCAGATGTCGTGCTGCATAATGGCGCTCTGGTAGGCGCCTCAGACATATCGATTATAAGTCCGTTTGACTTAAACGTGATATAGGTGCACTGGGTCTACCCCTACGAGAGGCTCAGAGCTGTGAATGTCCTCGGGACGCTGACAGCCATCGAGCTTGCCTCTGCAGGAAAGCAGAAGACGCTGGTGTTTGTCTCATCGACATCCGCAATCGACACGGAGCACTATGTGCGCCTATCAGATTCGGTCTCGCAGCACGGTGAAGGTGGCGTGCCGGAGAGCGATGACCTGGAAGGAGCACGTTCTACTCTGAAGACCGGTTACGGCCAGTCCAAGTGGGTGTCTGAGAAGCTGCTGTTCGAGGCTGGGATGAGGGGCTTGAGGGGACACATCATCCGTCCTGGATACGTTGTCGGTGACTCGCAGACAGCAGGTCCTGCGCGTTCTTTAATCTCACAACGGGCGGGATAACTGACATTCCTCTTTTTTTCCAGTGACAAACACGGACGATTTCATATGGCGCCTCGTCAAGGGCTGCATCCAACTCGGCTTGGTGCCCGATATCAACAACACTGTCAACATGGTTCCCGTTGACTATGTAGCCCGCTGTGTCTCGCTCGCCGCGGTGGCGCCGCTGCTTGACACTGCACTCAGTGTCCTGCATGTTCAGGCGCGACCTTTACCAACATTCAACCGTATCTTCTCCTTGCTCAACTACTACGGCTTCTCCACATGCCAATGCGAGTACCTCGTCTGGAGGCGCAAGCTGGAACAGCACGTCATGGAGGTGCAGGACAATGCCCTCTTCCCCCTCCTCCACTTCGTCCTGGACGACCTGCCGACGAGTACCAAGGCACCGACGCTCGACGATGCAAACATGTGCGCGATTTTGGAGCAGCAGGCGCAGCCGTCGAGTGCAATGGTCACGGATGAGGTGATGGGCAGATACCTGGCGTGGCTGGTGCACGTGACCTTCCTCCCGTCACCCCCCGATACCGCTGCCAACAAGCTTCCTGACTTGGTAAATCTGCCAAATGGATTGATGATGAAGGCGGTGGGGCGCAGTGGGAATTAAAATTCTGCACGCAGACTAGACTCCCATGAAGATGGCGGAGTCTCCGCACGTATTGATCTAGATGTTGTATTTGTATAGTCACTGTGCTGTACGTGATGTAGAAATACTTATCTTTGGGCGTGGTTTGCCAGTATTACTGACAGTGGTAGCCGCACGTTGTGACTTGACGATAGCACCATGGTCGTGCGACGTTATGGTACATGGTACCCTCTGGGCTCACCACGTTATTGTCCCATCACTGACCCGCCAGCCCTGCCACAGCAGTGGCCTCCGCCGCCGCCTGTCGTCTCAACTTGAACATGATCCTGCCAATCGCCCGCTGCTCATTGTCCACCAGACTACCACCTTTCGTCACCGGCCACTGCATCCCGAGCCCCTTCCTGTTCCTATGTATGTGCCTGCCCCTACCTTGTGCTCAAATATCTTCTGATAGTGCATCACAGCCTCCCCATCTCATCACGCTTCCACCTCCCCACGCATGCCCTCACCAGTCTCGTAGGGTGTATCTCACACCACAATCCCGCACCGTCGTCGCTTATGCATGAACGTCCAACCCTGCCCTTGGGACTCAGCGCTGAGCGCTCAGTACTCAGTGTCCCTATGAAGCACGTATCCAGCTTTTCCAGGGTTATTGTTTGAGCTCGACAACATCTACGGAACTCGGTTCTCCAGCACGTAGAACAATCGTAATTGCTACTCTTGCATCATTAGTTAAGTCTAGACCCATCTTGACTTGGGCGCAAACGTTCTAGATGAATCAGTGGCACCACCGGTAGAAGGATCTTTGTCAGAACCAAAACAGATCTTGTTGAAACGAGCGGTCAAACGGCCATGACAAATTTTTTATGGTACGTTTGTCTTGGGCAATAACGGCCCGACAGGGGGTGAAGGGACGGCAATCATACAAGAGGATTTTTGTCGTGACCGTTCGACCACTCGTGTCAACACAATCACGCAAGGGTCAAACAAAGTAGCCACTTTTATAGCCTTGACCTTGCATCCGCGCCGCAAGCTCACATAAGCTTGCATGGACTAATACTAATTTCCAACATTATATCACTGGAACTCACTCTAGGAGTCCTGCTTTGCCTCTGGATTTGTGGTCGTACATTTCAAGTTTGTTCCGTGTTGGCAAGTCTTCGACTCTGGATCACGTTATCAGATGGATAATTGGAGTACTAATGACATTAAAAAAAGTGTCGACGTAGGACAACCATTGTCCGAGATTAATTGTCTATATACAATTCTTGTCCCCGAATTCGTCGCTCGACATCGGATAGCACAGCATGCCTAACTTCTCACCTGTAATTGTGGCAAACTGACGGAAGTCACTACAAAGTACAGCATAACGTGGACTCCCCTGTGGAACGCATTGTTCTACCATCGCCACTTCCGCAGACGCTGTGTTTCTAGGCATTTCTACAAGTGTTCGGCAACCATTCTTATTATTACATCCCACACAATCGACATGGCTTGCGTTTGACGTAGTAGCACACGTATCGATTGTTTCCTAACAATCTCAACTTCATCTCCCCACGTAAAACACCGAGCTCGTCTCGGGATCACACATAATACTTCTCATAAACACCATGTTTACACCGTCCAATACCACGTTTTACCGTTACATGTAGCTTAACAATGATCTGCCGCTTCCCACTTGCCCTAAACCCCTTGTGTCACTCACCGCTACTACACCCCACCCCTATCACTCACTGAGGGTATATAGACCCAAGGCTATAAGACAATTGTCACTTTGCTGATGGCACAGTCCGAGACCTGCTGGGGGTAGAGACCTATACATTCACATCTACGCTCCAAGCACCAAGCTTCAGCTTGTTATACCAGCGCGTGCTCCTCTGTCACCTACATATACTGCATATTCTGAATACACCCATCATCGAAGCCGACATGCCCAATCAGGAATTAGTGCTGGTACCATTGGGGTATGTTCCCTGAGTCAAATGAGGAGGAAGACGAACTAATTCACGTCGCTTACAGCACTTCGACTTGGTCATCTGTTCTAGAAACGCAACTCAGGAACCTGGATGGTATTACACCCTACAGCAGCACAGACTCGATAAAAGTGGCTCGGCAAAGTCTCGATAACGATATAAATGACCTCAGACGCATCCTGTGCCAGGTTCAGACGCGTCGCAATGACTTGTCTCCAATAGCACAACTTCCAGAAGATATTTTGGCTGAGATCTTCTCGATATTGGCAGAAGCAGAAGTGCCACGGCCCGCTGGAGACGACTATATCGTCCAACGACACACAGACATCCCTGATGGCAAACCAACTCCAATGTCATTTCCCACCAAGGGGTTAGATCGACCCAGCTTGGGCTGGATCAAGGTGACTCATGTTTGCCGCCGCTGGCGGGAGATTGCGCTCAAGAATTCTAGCCTGTGGGGCAAGGACATCTCCTCGCTCCCGTCGTGGACTGCGGAACGCCTTAATCGTTCCAGGGAATCCCCCATCACCATTTCCATGTCACAATATTGGCAACCCTCAGTTGGGGATCCTCATGAGTGGCGACCGGTACTTGCACACATTCATCGCGCAAAGGACGTATATATCAGCATAGGGCTGGATCAGTTTACAGCCATCTCCGAGACTTTCAAGGCAAAAACCCCATTCCTCGAATTCCTTGAGCTGCACTGCGGTTGGCAGGGGGTATGGGATAATCCAGGACCCTGCCCCGTCCTACCAAGTGATCTTCTTGGGAATCACGCCCCTCGTCTGCGACGCCTTGCACTCATTGGCTGCGACGTTTCTTTGGACTTACCGATATTCGACAATCTCTTATCCTTGTATATTGAGTATCCAGGAATGTACTCGCTCAACAACAATCTCTCCCGCTCTTCACTTCTCGCACTACTAAGAAGATTACCTCACCTCCGAAACCTGGCCCTCATTGACTCCAGATCCCGAGTTGGTCCTATAGTCGACGACACTGGAGTGGAGGTTATCTCATTGCCGTCTCTATCCGACCTCGAATACGACGGCGAAGAAGGTTCGTGCGTCAGGTTGTTGAGGATCCTATCAATACCACCGACGGCACGGGTCAAGCTAAACGTTCATGGTCCCGGATTTCCAAACGATTCCCAGGTCATCACATCTATCCTCGGTCGCCGCACCATTCACGACAATATCAACGACAAGCTCCAGTCTATGCTGATCATTGTAAACCCCCATCACAATACCCTAGAAGTCAAGGGCTGGTGCTGCAAGATCGACAAAGACCAAGGAAATCCTTTCTCTTGGAACTTTAAGAATATATTTGATGCCCCTGCAGTCGATCTTCGATTTTCATGGAGCATGCTCCCTGACGTTGATCAGTCGCAATGCATCGCAGACTACATGACGGAAATAACCGAAGCTTTTGATCTGAGTCACGTGTCGATGCTGTTCGTATCGGCTATATTTTACTTCCACCGCCCTGGTGATATTAGCAGCGAACAGTGGAAAATGATTTTCAAACGTTTTCCCAATGTCACAATACTCGGTGTCAGCAATCAAGCCGCGTATGGACTTCCGGAGGTTATGGTTGCCAAGAAAGCGAAGATCAGTAATGATACCGATATGGTAGAAGATGACTCTCCCTGGCTCGTCTTTCCTAAGCTTGCAGAACTTACGCTCTGGGATGTCAACCACCGTCGGATAAAAGAGGAAGACACAGATTTAAATTTAGATGATGTCCTCGAGGCTTGTATAAAGAAGCGAAGTTCTGGTGGAACATTAGGCAAGCTGGTCATCAGACATTGTGATATTTCGGAGCACCTGGTTGGCAACCTTCAGGGCTATCTCGATGTTGACTGGGACAAAAAGCCATATAGCTACGTGGGGTGACCATTGTTGGAATGTGTGCAAGTGCTACAGTGCTGACCATGCTCTAACATGTATGTGTGCATATTTTTATCTCATACCTCATATCTTATCTTTATCTACATCCTCATCTTGTCTTCTTTATCTAATCTATCACATCTTCACCCACTCTGGTCTCCATTGAGATGTCTCTTTGTCTACATAGTTATGGCTCCTCTTTAACTCTATCTCAGCAATACTATATCTTCTTCTTTCTGTCACTCTTCTACCTCAGCTCTCCTACATCTAGCTGAGGTAGGTTCTATCTGCACCTCCTCTTCTTTCTTACATCTGACATACCTACTTCTTAGCAGCCCTCTTACATCTGCTCTGCATACTCCTGTATGCCTTGTCTTTAGGTATAGTCCTCATTGTCCCCTCAGCTCTCTTACATCTAGCTGAGTGCCCCTCTTACATCTGCTCTGCATACTCCTGTACACCTCATCTTTTGCATCTCTTCTCTGTCTCCTCTCTCTTTCCCACAATATGTGCTCTCCTTTCCTCAGATATCCTTACCCTCCTCAATGTAGCCTCCATCATTGTTGCCTGCCCTTGCCTGCACTATAAACCATTGGTCATGTGGGAGATGTCAATAAGGAAGACAACAAAGATGAAGATGAGGACAATATTGGTGGCATGGACCTCCCATAGAGAACTATCCCAATTTTAGGCTGCAGTGATAAATCTCACTTAACCATGGAGTAGTTACTTCCTCCAACAAAACACTGCTATCACAGAAGGCACTGTGCATGGCATACCTCTCAACCTAAAAGTAATCAGTGTTGGAGATGGTGTTATGATCTAGTGTGGCAGAGTGGCCAGCTATGATTGTACAAAAACAGATGAGAGACTCAGGGCATAGCATGCAACTGAGGACACAACCAATTGAGATTGAAAGTGAGAGAAGACAAGTGCTGTGGATACAGGAGACTAAGCTATGGATTCTGTATAGTACTGGACCCATTTATATATGATACAATCCCAGGTTCTACTGGGATAAGTATAGTACAAGGCTGTGGAATAGAATGTTCCAGTGATACTGCACATGGATTGGTAAGAAGATATAGTGCTGCAGCACAGTAGGCTGGTAAATGAAATAAAAATTGCAACATGACCCCCTGTCTACCATGTAGCATCCACAATACACCTAATCATGTGCATGTGTAACCCATTGGCTTACATACCAGTTTCATCCCTCACCTATCCATCCATATGTCACATGCACATCCACCTACATACATCATCATCCTATTGTGTCATGTCATACCACCCTCTACTTTCACATGTTAAGACTCCCGCACATGCTCTCTGCCTCTCTGCTCATGCATTCCTACTTTTCTGTACCCTATTTAAGCCTCATGTATCCACCTCTTAGGGGCAAGTCTTTTTTCCCATCTTCTCATCATCATTTCCCTCCACTGCTCCCATATCCTCTCTAGAGACTCTGCTATACAGTCACCTGTCTTGTTTCATATCAGTCTGATCATCCCCTTTCTGTCTTTCAGTGTTCCCATGCCATGCGTGGGTTCCACTTTTTTTGAAACATCGCCCTGCGACTACACTCTGTCAATCTGCATCTCTGTTCCTGCCGCATTCCTGCCCTCCCCCCCTTCCTCACCATCCCACTCATTCCATCTCCACCTTCGTCTCATTGCCCCTCTGATTCTGATTCCAATCCTGACCTACTGCCTTTGCCCACACACTTCCCCCCTTCCATGTCCACTACCACTGTCCTTGCTCATCTTGAACAACACTCCCTCTCCAAGCCCCTGATCCTGACACCTGGCCTACTCTCACTGGAGGTCCTGTGCCAGTGGGTTGGTGGTTGTAAGGCTTATTTTTCCATCAAAAACATTGCCATCGAAGATCAAGCCCATATGTCTTCTTACAGTTTCCAAGACCCACGCCTTTCTGTCTGGTTTTCAACCAACACTGAGGCTTTACAACTACTTGAGTTCCCTGCCTTTGTTATGAGGCACTTGCTTTGGCACCTCGTAACGGTTTTATTTTTATTTTTATTTTTATTTTCTTTATCTTACTTACTAGTAAAGTGTAGTATTATTACTACAAGTGTGAGCTTAGCTCCACTTTACTTAGTAAGGACTCTCCTTTCCTTTCCTTTTATAGTACTTAAGTATTTACATACTTAAGTGTGAGCATAGCTCCAGGTACTATATTAGACTTATCTTTTTCTCTTTATCTTCCTTTTATTTATTATAACATTTACTTGCTAAGGACTATTACTATACAATTAGCAAGGACTCTCCTGTCTCGTCTTTATTTACCTTTGTTTATCTCATATTCATTACGCGCTTGTGGCTGAGCCACTTATAGGACGCGTACTTACTGCGCCTTACTGCACATATTTGTTTACTTTACTGCGCTTTACTGCGCTTTACTGCGCTTTACTGCGCTTTACTGCGTGATACTGCGCAACTGTACTATAGTTAGATCACTAGTCTTGTATAAATAGTTGACAAACTGGCGGTCTTAAAC